>JAXIVJ010010594.1:0-46595 GCA_036785665.1 Chirona hameri | reverse complement strand
TTGTCGGCTGAAGGATTACAGGACTAAATGCACTTCCATTGATGAGAGTGTCCCGGAATAGCCATCGCAATTGGGCTCCGGCCAATTGGCGACCGAACGGACTTCGAATCTCGGCGCGTAGGCCCTGAGATCCAATCACACTCGAGTACACACCTCACGTCCGACCGCCACTCGTGCAGCCCAGATCCGAGCGGGCCGGACGGCTGCGCTCGCACGCGCCGTCGTTCGCCTCTGAATACGGACCGACACGCCTCGCCTCGGCCCCGCCTCGATCGAGCGGAGAAATGTAAACCGCCTCGGAACACTGACCCCGGCCACCGGGACAACCGGGGTCGCCGGGACCGCCGGGACAGGAGGGACAGGAGGGGGAGGGGGAGCCCCAACCGCGCCGAGCAGCGCCGAACAGCGTCGAGTAGCGCCCCCCCCCCCCCCCCCATCCACCGTCAACCCCGGTAAATAGACCAGGTCGACCATCGGTCTTGACAAGCCGTCAGTGAACCAGACGCTGCACCTCCATCAATCGACCCCGTACAACTTTACCAGGCTGCCGTCCCGGCCGCCTCTCGCGGCGTCAATGGCTGAGTGGTCGACCCAAACACCGATGCCTCGCCCGGGGCGTCGTATCGCCCCCGGGGCGTCCGGCGCGTCGCGGCGCGGCAGGCCCCGTCGGGGCGGCCCAGCGGGCGGCCGCCAGGTGACGGATTCTCCCATGAGCACCACATGACAGCCGCAGCCGGAAGGACGACGAATGTGATGGCCGTGTCAGACCCGGTATTGGATATGCCACTCAGAAGGCGGAGCTGCGACCCTCATCGGGGGGGGGGGAGGGGGAGGATGGGGGGCGGGGGGTTCTGTTCTGTCACGGCAGATGAGTCGAGGTGTGGCAGCTGAAAACATATGTAAAATACGAACAATATTTGCATGTTTGAAATGACTAAAAAATAATCCATTTTTGTTAGCTATACCGTATAGAACACCGAAATTGTCTGTTAAATGTTAATCAGCCTGACTTTGCATTGTAGCATTATCTGAAATGATCTACTAGACCGCCAGAATTGCGCAATGTGCAATTATTAAGAAGCAAAAACTTGCGAGGCAAGGAAAGTGCCCATCTGCCCATATTACACCGAGTCATTTGACCAATGCTTTATTCAGGTCCATCTCGGCATTCCGTCTACCAACGATTGCTCCGCACCACGAGCCGGGCGGCGGCCACCGGCCCCGGGGCGATACACGTCACTCAGGAGCAGACACGGGCACCCCAGGTCGGCCAGCCCGCAGAGCAGCGGGGTGCGCGGATCTAGCAAACGCTCGAAACCACTTGCCCACCGATGTGTCTCACAAAACCAAGAAGCCAGTGGCAACTGGTCGGCGCAAGCAAGTTCAGATATGCAAGACGTATTACGGTAAATTATAAATGCGCTCAATTCTGCTGAATGATCGGCGTTAAATTCTGATACGATATTGTGATTCTACCTTTCAAGTCTCGCATACCGAACTCGCGCTAGTGGAGCTACAATGGACGCCGAATCATTCAGTTATTCGTAAATGACACCCATACACACGGATAGACAGACGTCCAATAATTAGTATAAGGTAAAATTTGACCTTGGAAGTATTCCCATTTAGATCATCAATTAGACAAGGGAACGAATTTATCTACTCCTTCCACTTGCCAGCGGAACCCTCGCTCCCAGTGCGGCTTTCACCAGCTGGCGTGTAGCCGACTTTTCCTGATCACTCCCCTCCGCAGCTGAGTGACTGGCTTCCCCGGTCGCTCCCCTCCGCAGCTGAGTGACTGGCTTCCCCGGTCTGTTCATCGCTCCCCTCCGCAGCTGAGTGACTGGCTTCCCCGGTCGCTCCCCTCCGCAGCTGAGTGACTGGATTCCCCGGTCTGTTCATCGCTCCCCTCCGCAGCTGAGTGACTGGCTTCCCCGGTCGCTCCCCTCCGCAGCTGAGTGACTGGCCTCCCCGGTCTGTTCATCGCTCCCCTCCGCAGCTGAGTGACTGGCTTCCCCGGTCTGTGTCAATTCTGCGCCGGTCTGGCTCCGTGTCAAGTGGCCTGTCATGTTCCCTTCTGCCGGCGTGAGAGATGACCGATTAAAGCACGGATTACGCTCCCGCACCCGACCCGGTGTAACCTAATTTGGCGCACCAAAGCCCCGACTAAAGCGGACGTGTAATGGCACTGGACGCCAGAAATGGGACACTGGGCGGGCAGTTAGAGGCCGAAATTTGGCCGACTGCCCGGTCTGCCACGCTACTTTCGTTCCATTGTTTCTTGGGTATAAGACTCCCACGGGAACGGTTAAGCCCACAGAAACATAAAGAGCAGGGCGAACGTTTGGCTAGTGGCTAGTGGCTATCCTTTGTGGTACCCGAATTCAAATGTATTACATGTGTTCACTTGGTGCATGCCAATATTCAACATAGCGGTACTTTTCAAAGGTGAGCAAGTTTGCTACCCTAGAACCTACAACTCATAAGTGCCAATTAGAAAGCAGGGAATAATTTGCATGCAACCTGTAAATCAGACAGGAATGAGACGAAGTATGATATCTCCCAGAAAAGACAGGGGCTCTCATCATTTGTCCAGGGATTTCGGCTGGTATCCGGCCGTATGATAACTAACAGGATCTCACAATAGATTATGAACGGATAGCTGGTAGGACGAAATCTCCGGTCTAACTGACTGCTGTGCGGCCCCAAAGGCAATGTTTTCGCCGCTCCTTGTGTGTCGGTATCGGGTGCTGACTGTCTGGGTCTGATCGGACGAGGAGCTCAGTAAGGTGTTCCGTTTAGCTGCCCTAGATTGTCAAACGTCGCTGTGCCTGAGACACAACTGTCAAGCGATCTTGTCTTGCCGGTTTAGAGAGACGGTAGTGTATAAGATATTTAAATTGAGTTTCTGACCATTCTGGCGATTTGTCATAAGAATCTTTAGGAATGTTTCATATGAGCGTTAATTTTATAATTTTAAATGAAATAAAACCAAACCCATTTCATGTCAAATTAGCTCGTTCTGGTTTTGAGTAAGATTGGTGGCATTCAAATGAACCTGTTTTAGTCAATGGAGTGGAGTTGGGGACAATTTTGGACGGTACCAATTTTTTGGGCTCATAAAAACAAGGATAATTTTTCATAATGTAAATATTTTGTATTATAAAAAAGCGAAATGAACTCAAAAATGATTAAAAACCAAAACAATTAAGCTCATGTCCTTGAAGTTGTGACGTCACGACCATAGTGAAAATCAAAAGTACCGTCACAAATCACGAGTGTCGTGACGTCACAAACAAAATCAAGAATGTTTTGTTTTTAATATGAGAAGTTAAGAGGAAGTTTTAGGACAGAAGGCGGTCAAGATGTGTGTGAGAAATATATCGAAAAATCGAGAAAAATACGTTAAATTGTGTATGCGTAAAAACCCACTCACTACCTGTCCCCAACCCCATTGGCTTCCGTTAATTTTAATTTTTACCTGGAGGTATATTTCCACATCATCAAACCTTACCTTTTGGTGGTGATTCCGAGGCATTAAGACATGCAAAACTAGCATTTGTATCATCTAAATCGGCTTTCGGCTTTGTTGCATATTGTGTTGATATTTGTCATTGTCTTTCATCATATTTGGATTGGTTTTCTGACACTAAGGTTTGTGTTTGGGATACTTATGATCTTATAAAAGGCGACATCTCGGCGATTGCAATCGAACACAATCTCATTTCGCTTTCTCTAAAAAAAAAACTGAGCGGATTTTGTTGACTTTATACCAGATGCAGTCATAAAAGTGGCGTACAAATGACTCCGACTAGTGCGTCGGCCTGGCATTTATTGTCTGTGTTGTCCCCTTGTCCTAGGGATAAGATGATGGGCCTGTAACCGATTACAGCAGGGTTCGATCCCTGGGGAGCGATATGATGTGCTAGAGACCAAAACACGAAGGCGGTTGGCTAACGACAGAGAGGGTGTGTTGTGTTGTTGTTGTGCGGCGTGTACAAGGTCTCTCGGCGAACATGCATAGAATGAAGCCGAAATAAAGTAACTATCGGACTGGCATTACGCTACTGGGTCATGGATTCAGACTGGCTGTGTCAAAAAAAACTTTGCTCCGTATTGAACAATCTAGTATAAACCAAAACTATCCGTGTAAACCATAACTTTAACTCATACAAAGTCGCCCGTTACGGACCGAGCCGCTCATTTGCCGCTCCCGGGCGGCTGGAAGCGAAAGGCTGCCATAGGGAAACGGCTAAATTCGTAATATAATCATGTTTACAACGTATTCTTCAGGAAATGTGACAAATGTACCCCCCCTCCCCCCACCAGATAATACCACTGTGCAGGCATAAGCTAACTAATTCCGGTACTTTGTAACTGTTGCGGTTGGGCCGCCTTTTTGTATTATATACATAATTATTGGTCATATTTAACGTTACAAATGTCGGAAAACGCCTCCTCCCTTGATCATTCGTGGTTATTCAATGAACAACGCACAATTTCGAAACAAACGTACCGCCGTTTTATAACGAAAAATGTGCCGGGAAGCCAATGCTAATATGCTTCTTCCTGTAGCGTTGCATGGTTGTCCGCCAAATTGCATTGTATTGCAAATTATTGCTGGCAACGACAAATAATTGGCAAATGCTTTCCATTTAGAGGTCACACATCAGATCGGGCCAACTTTTGATAGTCTGGTGTGTTACTCTAGCCCTTCTTAATGTTTCAGGCAAATATTTTGCTCAGGGGCCCTTGCAAGGTCACATAAGGTCATCCAAGGTCACCAACACTTTGTTGTCAATAACTCTCGACAGAATGAAGATAGAGAACTGAAACCGCACCAATGTGTTTGTCTTGTCCAGGCACGTATCTCAGCATGTAACATGACCTAATTTGGTCACCACTTGACCTTGACCTGAGGTTATTTTTTAAGTTGACTTAACCTAGTCAACTTGAATATGATTAAAAAAGCCTTGATCAGATGAACATGATTGCGTCACAATTATTGTCTTTCTTTATTAGGTAAAAAGTTATTTGTGAAAAACAGTTTTGCCAAAACTAGCCTTTCATGAACCCTGGAGCATAAACTGTTGACCTGAGATAAAATGTGAGGACACCTTAGCGATTGCATTGTTCAAGAGCTTTCTATTGCTTTTTTCAGTTTGTTCCTGGGTGTCATAGTTCCCCGAGATATTTGTGGGTTTTCGAAGCGAAGTCCTAAAACAGGGCAATCTGACCTTTGATGTCCTCTGGTGACCTCAATATTGACCTAAGCCAAAACATGACTGAAATAGTTTTTTTGACGAGCTATCGAACGGTAGGTCGAAAGGTAAGGAAAGGTAAAGGTATGTAGGTAATCGCGCCAACGAGAAGACGAAAACGTACACATTAAAACAAAAAAATCCACTCATGATCGCCCAGGAATCCAAATGATGTTTTTAAATAATGTACTTTTTGCCAGTCCTATATTATACTGTCATAGAGAATAAGTGCAAGGTATTGAATAATCAATATTTGTGTACCATATGACAATTCATTTTCCGTGGACATCCGCTAATAACCCAGAAAAACGATGAGTGCATGCCATGGGACCTACAGGCCATCGTTCCCTAACGCGTTTTACTATTTTATACTAAACTGGACATGTATTTTAAAATCAAGATATAAGGAAGTGATCATTTCATGTAAAGAACATACAACGGTCGAGTCGGATCGCTCATGTGTAGATTTTCCCCTAGTTGATGAAAGACCTGACGGGCGCGAAGCTCTGCAATCAGTAAACGCTGTATGTGAACTGCTTACAAACACAAACACTACCGGGAATCCTCCCTGAGCATGGCTGTTTGGGCCGTGTGTCGGCGAGTTGGGTACCAGGGGATGAAATTCGATGATGAGAATGACTATAACTCCTTTCCCGGTGTGAATGGACGTTTAGACATGTGACGGCTAATATGTCTAATATTTGCTATCGTATCATGCGTCAAATTTGTATTTGCCTATAAGGTAGGTATGGCTGCAAATCCCTATGAGTAGGTATAAGTTAGCCTGGCCGTGTGCCACCCGGGGTCCATGGGGTCGTCTGGCTGGCTGCTGGCCGTTTCGTGTCGTCGGCCCGCGGACACGTGAGGGGACTTCCGGGCACACTCACAGCACCGTTGGCGGTCGAGGGGCGGGTCCGCTGGGCGGGCGGTGGGCGGGGGACGGGCGGGGGACGGCAGACCCGCCTGGTACGGGAAAGCCCAACGCCGCGTCCCGATCACATCGATTCCGTGTGGCATCCGGCCGTGTCGCCGCCGGCCGCCCCCACCCGACGATGGCACACACCTTCGTGTCATTGAATGTGATTATTGCCGATTGCGTGCGCGGCGCGCCGGCGTAGGGCGGGGCTAGGGGTGGGATGGGGTGGGGCTAGGGGTGGGATGGGGTGGATTGGGGGGGGGGGGGTGAATGACAGGTCCGTCAGGCAGACTGATGGGAGCTGGGTGTGTGGGGTGGTGTCACCTGCAATGGGGTGGCCTGTGTCGTCGGGGGAAGGGGAGCGGCAAATGGTTATTCAGGTAACAAGGCAAGTAAATGAACTAGCAGAAGAAAGTGGGGGCCGAAATAAGCAGGATCGAACTACTGGATGTTCGGATGTTCATCGATGCTTCGAAGATGACCCGGATTAGGAAGTGGGCTTGAAGTCCAATTCGAATATGCTCGGGTCGATATCGTTTTATGATGTTGAAGCCAACGGGAGATAACATGACATTTTGTCCAGTAGCTTATTTAAATTTCGGAATATTTACACATTGCCACTGGCGGATCAAGGGGGGGGGGGGGGCGCCCCCCCCCCCCCCCCCAAAAAAAAAAAATCCGCTGAAACTGGCGATGCAAAAATGGGTACCTACTGCCTGCGAAAAAATAACTTCTTGCGAAAGAAGTATTGTTTTGTTTTTGCCTCGTTCATGTTTCCTCTATTTTGTAGTATTTTGGCAGCAGTAGGGATAGGGAAAGTAGCACATCTGACAGCTATTTTGGAGTGATTCACAACCAACGTAAGTTATAATTTTTCCACGCAGCGTCACAACCTTTGGTCTCCTGCTGCCTGCTCGGTGGCAGAGGAGCGCGTGAGTGAATTTCCTTGTATCACTAGCGGATCCAGGGGAGAGGGTAGCAGGGGCAAAAGCCCCCCATCCCAAGCTCAACAGGGGCGGCAATTTAAATTAGCCCCTTCCCCCACCCCCCAAAAAAAGAGAAAAGTTCGCTGAAACTGGCGATGAAAATGGGTGCTGCCTGCTAAAAAAAAGTTTCTTGCGAAATAAATAAATATGTTTTGCCTCGTTCGTGTTTCCTCTATTTGGTAGCATTTTGGTAGCAGTAGGGATAGGGACGGTGTCCGGACACATTGGCGAATGTTATTTTGCCGAATGTCATTTTGGCGAATGCATATTGTAGGACACTTTGACATGTCTTTTTGTCGAAATGTGAATATTCCGAAAGTAAAATGGCGAATGCCTTTTTGTCCAAATGCCTTTTTGCCGACGTGTCAAAATGTCGAAATGTTTTTTTGCCGACATGTCATTTTGTCGAAATGTCATTTTGGCGACATGTGAAAAAATCGAAATGCTTTTTGCCGAATGACATTTTGTCGACATGCGAAAAGGTCGAAGTGCCTTTTTGCCGAAATGTCATTTTGTCGACATGGGAAAAGGTCGAAATGTCTTTTTACCGAATGTCATTTTGCCGACATGTGAAAAGATCGAAATGCCTTTTTACCGAAATGTCATTTTGCCGACATGTGAAAAAGCCGAAATGTCATTTTGCCGAATGTTACTTTGTCGACGTGTGAAAAGGTCGAAATGCCTTTTTGCCGAAATGTCATTTTGTCGACATGTGAAAAAGTCGAAATGCCTTTTTTGCCGAAAGTCATTTTGTCGACATGTGAAAAGGTCGAAATGCCTTTTTTGCCGAGCACATCCTGCTCCACTGCCCCTCCCTTGTTGCTGTGGTTTTGCACCATCCACCAGGGCAGGAACGTAGCCAAAGGGAGGGGGCGGCAGGTGCGGCCGCACTACCCTGGAGGCCAGGAGGGCCCTTTTCGGCGGCGGAGGGCCCTTTTCGGCGCGCTGCACGCGCCGAAAAGGGCCGACGAGACCGCGCGAAGCGCGGTATCATGGGCTCTTTACCACGCGAAGCGTGGTCTTTAGAGAGTTTAGAGCACTTCAGAAGCTCTGTAGGGCCACCAGGACCCTCTCTGATAGACCAGAGGGCCCCTTGGACGTTCAAAAGAGCCCTGTGCATGTCAGAGGGGCCCCTGGCCAGACCGAAAGGGCCCCTGAGCGGGTCCGAGGGCCCCTGAACACGTCGAATGGGCCCCTAGCCAGCACAGAGGGGCCCCTGGGCAGGTCGATAGGCCCCTGAGCCTGTCGGCAGGGTGACAAAGCGGTCACCACAGTCCCTTGCCAGGTCATAAGGGCCCCTGAGCAGGTTGGAGGGCCCTGGGACAGACCCCAGAGGGTCCCTGGGAAGTTCAAAGGGCCCCTGTGCAGGTCAGAGGGGCCCCTGACCAGACCGAAAGGGCCCCTGGGTGGGTAAGAAGGCCCCCGGAACATGCCGAGTTGGCCCCTAGCCAGCACGGAGAGGCCCAGGGGAGGTAGGAGGGCCCCCTGAGCATGTTGGCAGGGCAACACAGCAGCCAGCGCAGTTCGACCAGAAGAGTCGCTGGGCAGATCGGAGGGGCTCCTGGGCAAGTCAGAGGGGCCCCTGACTAGACCGAAACGGTCCCTGATCCGGTCGGAAGGGCCCTTGAACATGCCGGATGAGTTCCTAGCCAGACTGGAGGGGCCCCTGGGCAGGTCGGAGGGGCTCCTGAGCATGTCGGCAGGGCGACAAAGCAGCCAGTGCAGTCCCTGGCCAGGTCGGAAGAACCTCTGAACAGGCCGAATGAACCCATTGACACACAAGAGGGGCTTCTTGGAAGGTCAGAGGAGTCCCTGGTCAGACAGGAAGGGCCTCAAAGCACATAGAGATCCCAGATGAAGATTAAACACAAAGAGGACTTACTCCACAATAAAAATATTTGAATCGGAGCTTTCGGGTATATTGTAACACCCTTCATCAGCGATTAAAAGGCATTCGGTAACAGGTCATTGCTCGTCTTTAAAGATGAACAATGACATGTTACCGAATGTCTCTTAATCGCTAACGAAGGGCGTTACAATATACCCGCAAGCTCCGATTTTAATTTTTATTGTAGAGTAAGCCCTCTTTGTATTTAATATATATCACCCACTCCACATCATGTCTTTCCGTGGATCTCAGATGAGTCCCTGAACAGGTCAGAAGGGCGTTGAAAAGGTAGGAGGGCCCCTAGACGATCTGAAGGGACCCTGTGCCTTTCAACAGTAAGAATGCAGTTGTCCAGGGAATACAACTCAACATTTTTGCGCCGCTCCGCGGCGCAATTTAACTACAAATTCAATTATATGCGGTTTAGAAGAAAGAACAAACGGTCCGTTTCTCAGCGCATTTATGTGTTATGTTGCTACTTTCCTATATAATTGGGCAAAGTATTTAACTTTAGGATTTTTTTAACGCACTTTTAAACGCACAATAACATTTTTAGAGGTCCGCACCATAAGCAATGTGACGCATTGATGAGAATGCATATCTAGGGCATAAGACTCAATTTGTTTGCGCAATTTGTTTAAGGGTTCCAGGTTTTGAGCTTTAAAAAATATTCCAAGTTGGTATAGCTGATTCCAAATTGGTGTCGCTGGTTCTAAAGTTGATAAGGCAGTTTGCTAACTCGAGGAGTGGGGACGACAAGATATACATGAGACGCAGCGCCCGAGTGCGTCTGAGTTGCAAAGGGCGTGGCGTGTATGCTCACGAGGTCTTTGTGGAGAGCAAGGGACACAATCACGCCCCCAGCAGGGCTGCAATGGAGCAGTCTGCCGCACGCGCGGAAATGAAGGAGCGCGCCGAGACGAAGGCTGAAAGCGTCACGCGCACAAACAATATTGACAAATGACAATTGCTGCGCATGACACCAAAGGCATTCGGCATTCGGGAAAATAAATTTCGAACATTTCACATGTCGATAAAATGACATTCGGCAAAAAGGCATTTCGACCTTCTCACACGTCGACAAAGTAACATTCGGAAAAATGACATTTCGGCTTTTTCACATGTCGATAAAATCACATTTCGGCAAAAAAGACATTTCAATCTTTTCACATGTCGGCAAAATGACATTCGGCAAAAGGACATTTCGACTTTTTCACATTTCGGCAAAATCACATTTCGACCTTTGACATGTCGACAAAAAGACATTTCGACAAAATGACATGTCGGCAAAAAGACATTTCGACAAAAAGGCATTCGCCATTTTGCTTTCGGCATATTCACATGTCGTCAAAAAGACATTTCGTCAAAGTGTCCTTCGACAATATGCATTCGCCAAAATGACATTCGGCAAAATGACATTCGCCAATGTGTCCTGTAACCATAGGGACAGTGGCGCGTCTGACCACTGGCGGATCTAGGGGGCGGCACGGGCAAAATCCCCCCCATCCCACGCTCGACAGGAGCGGCAATAGAAATTAGCCCCTTCCAAATCCGCTGAAACTGGCGATGAAAAATGGGTACTTACTGCGAAAAATAACCTTTTGCGACACAAAAAATAGTTATTTTTTTCCTCGTTCGTGTTTCCTCTATTTTGAAGCATTTTGGTAGCAAGTGGGAAGTTTTGGTAGCAGGAGGGCAGTCACTAGCGCGGGCATATTTGGAAATGTCGAATACAAAATCCAGACCCATCATACTTAAGTAGCCATAAGTCAGCCAAAACTAAAGATATTGCTTTGAAATTCGGTGTGGGTATTGCCTATACTTCGTTCTCCAATATATATTCCGGTTTTTGAACATGTTGGAAATTTTGGTTTGGTGGATTTTTTATCCAATTTGTTTTTCTTCATAAAATCATATAAAATATAAAATCATATGAAAAGGCCGGAATATATATTGGAGAACCAAGTATGGACGATGTCCAAACCAAATGTCAAGGTAATATCTTGAGCGTTGACTGACTTATGACTCCCTAAGCAGTGGCGTACGCAGACATTCACAAAGGACCAGGTCATTGCCTTGAGGGGCGCCACACGATCGACAGGGCCGCCACCAATATTGGCGAAATTTTGCAAGGGGGCGCCTCTCCTTCCGCACTGTGCGGAAGGCGAGTCACTGGCCAGAGGGGCACCGACACTCGCCAAAGAGGGGCAGTCACTAGTCGGAGGGGCGCCGTCACTCGCCGGAGGGGCGTGGTCACTGGCCGGAGGGGCGCTGTCACGGGCCGGAGAGGCATGGGACGCCCTCACTGGCCGGGGCGCCGTCACTGGCCACACTAGTGCCGTCACTGGCCGGGGGAGCGTCCTCACTGGCCGGAGTGGCGCCGTCACTGGCCAGAGGGGCGTCGTGATTGATCGGAGTGGCGCCAGCTTTGCATGGGCGCCTCGGGTCCAAAGGACCAGATCATGACCTGTACGACCTGATAGCTGATTCTCGGTACGCCACTGTCCCTAAGTATGATGGGCCTTGACTTTATATTCGACATTTCCTAATATGCGTGGCGGGTCTGGCGCTATTTTCGATCTGGAGCGATTCCTGCAACCAACGTAAGTTCAAAAACGTCGCGTTTTGGCGCCCAAGTTTATAGCGCTGAATAGCGTGCGTGGAACGCATTTAGACAGTATTTGAGGAATTGTGACTGGGACTTGGGTATCGTTGTTTTCCTTTTCCCTGTAAATATGTAGCCAAATAAAATTCACACTTTGTGAATTTGTAGGTAAAGTTAATACTTTTCATTGTCAAGGTTATTTTAAATTACTATAGTTTAGGATAGCCGAATGGCCTGAGGTCATATCCAGACTCAAGTAATTTCAGGTACCAAATTTAAATCTGACACCCATTTTGCACCATGCTTAGGTACTTATCCCGGTGCATTTTATGGGTGCTATGAGTAGAGGTCTCACAATGTTTCGCATTTGCAACTAGTCAAGACCGGACTCAGAATGAACTCAGCTACAACACAAAATTGAAAGCGACAGAAGAGGTAAAATTGGGTTTGTCTGTTTTTTACCACTGGCGAATCCAGAGGAGTGGGGGCATTAGGGGAAAATGCCACCCCCCCCCCCTCTCTTCCCCACAGGAGCATGACGGGCATTCAATACAAGGATGTCCCCCGTCCCGCGTGTTCCTACATTGGCTGTAAGAAGTGATAATTAGGAAGAAAAAAGTCCCCCCGGTCAATGACTTTCTCTTTGAGAACCCGACACCAATACCCCCCCCCCCCCCCCCGCTCAACGATTTTTCGCGTTGACGACCCGACTCCCCCCGACTCCCCCCCCCCCCCCCCCCCCCCCACCCCCACCCGGTCAACAACTTTTTGCTGCTGATGCGGAGCGAAATTTTAGCCTCCCCCCATGCTCGGACCCTAGATCAGCCAGTGCACATTGCTTGACTGAATTAGATTGAACTGGAATAAGTAGTCCTAATTGATTGATGTCACGATCTCATCTTGTGTTTTGACACATGAGTGATTATTTATTGATCTGAAAAAGGGCAAGAGACGGGTTTTAGATACATGGAAAAGTTATGCTATGCATGCGCTACTTCCGGTGATTCATATTCGGGAAATGCAAAGCTCCAGTTGTTATGCTCGTACAATCATGCTCATGGGTTCGTCTCGCAGGAGACCGGCCCGGTTATCCTCCTTCATCGTAATACGGGCCATGTCATATCCGGCGGGGGAAGCACCACTAACCACGTCTCCAACGGGACATACACCGCTCGGCGGCTCCGATGGCGCTCCTGTGGCCTACTATAGACCCCGCGCTGGGGGTCTATAGTCTCCTCCCCAGCAGTGCTGCGGCTGACTCGGGTCAGGTTTCCACGGCAGCACTGCTATGGTCCCCACGGGGTCTTGTGTCCTCCCAAGCAGTGCTGCAGCCGACACGAGGCCTAGTCTCCAAGGCAGCAATCGCAGGCAGACGGGGGAGCAGTCCGCACTACCCTCCGCAGCTCCCACAGTCTATACCGCCTCCAGAGCCGGCCAGACGGGGGAGCAGTCCACACTACCCTCCGCAGCTCCCACAGTCTATACCGCCTCCAGAGCCGGCCAGACGGGGGTGCAGTCCACACTACCCTCCGCAGCTCCCACAGTCTATACCGCCTCCAGAGCCGGCCAGACGGGGGTGCAGTCCACACTACCCTCCGCAGCTCCCACAGTCTATACCGCCTCCAGAGCCGGCCAGACGGGGGGGGGGGGGGGGGGATAGTCCACACTACCCTCCGCAGCTCCCACAGTCTATACCGCCTCCAGAGCCGGCCAGACGGGGGGGGATAGTCCACACTACCCTCCGCAGCTCCCACAGTCTATACCGCCTCCAGAGCCGGCCGGGGGGGATAATCCACACTACCCTCCGCAGCTCCCACAGTCTATACCGCCTCCAGAGCCGGCCAGACGAGGGGGGAGCAGTCCACACTACCCTCCGCAACTGCCACAGTCTATACCGCCTCCAGAGCCGGCCAGACGGGGGAGCAGTTCGCACTACCCTCCGCAGCTCCCACAGTCTATACCGCCTCCAGAGCCGGCCAGACGGGGGTGCAGTCCACACTACCCTCCGCAGCTCCCACAGTCTATACCGCCTCCAGAGCCGGCCAGAAGGGGGGGGGCTAGTCCACACTACCCTCCGCAGCTCCCACAGTCTATACCGCCTCCAGAGCCGGCCAGACGGGGGAGCAGTCCGCACTACCCTCCGCAGCTCCCACAGTCTATACCGCCTCCAGAGCCGGCCAGACGGGGGAGGGGATAGTCTACACTACCCTCCGCAGCTCCCACAGTCTATACCGCCTCCAGAGCCGGCCGGGGGGGGGGGGATAGTCCACACCACCCTCCGCAGCTCCCACAGTCTATACCGCCTCCAGAGCCGGCCAGACGGGGGGGGGATAGTCTACACTACCCTCCGCAGCTCCCACAGTCTATACCGCCTCCAGAGCCGGCCAGAAGGGGGGGATAGTCCACACTACCCTCCGCAGCTCCCACAGTCTATACCGCCTCCAGAGCCGGCCAGACGGGGGGGGGGGGGATAGTCCACACTACCCTCCGCAGCTCCCACAGTCTATACCGCCACCAGAGCCGGCCAGACGGGGGGGGGGGATAGTCTACACTACCCTCCGCAGCTCCCACAGTCTATACCGCCTCCAGAGCCGGCCAGAAGGGGGGGGGGATAGTCCACACTACCCTCCGCAGCTCCCACAGTCTATACCGCCTCCAGAGCCGGCCAGACGGGGGGGGATAGTCCACACTACCCTCCGCAGCTCCCACAGTCTATACCGCCTCCAGAGCCGGCCGGGGGGGGGGGGGGAGTCAACACTACCCTCCGAAGCTCCCACAGTCTATACCGCCTCCAGAGCCGGCCAGACGAGGGGGGAGCAGTCCACACTACCCTCCGCAGCTGCCACAGTCTATACCGCCTCCAGAGCCGGCCAGACGGGGGGGGGGGGATAGTCCACACTACCCTCCGCAGCTGCCACAGTCTATACCGCCTCCAGAGCCGGCCAGACGGGGGAGCAGTCCACACTACCCTCCGCAGCTCCCACAGTCTATACCGCCTCCAGAGCCGGCCAGACGAGGGAGGGGGAGCAGTCCACACTACCCTCCGCAGCTCCCACAGTCTATACCGCCTCCAGAGCCGGCCAGACGGGGGGGATAGTCCACACTACCCTCCGCAGCTCCCACAGTCTATACCGCCTCCAGAGCCGGCCAGACGAGGGGGGAGCAGTCCACACTACCCTCCGCAGCTACCACAGTCTATACCGCCTCCAGAGCCGGCCAGACAAGGGGGGGGGGAGCAGTCAACACTACCCTCCGCAGCTGCCACAGTCTATACCGCCTCCAGAGCCGGCCAGACGAGGGGGGGGGGGAGCAGTCCACACTACCCTCCGCAACTGCCACAGTCCATACCGCCTCCAGAGCCGGCCAGACGAGGGGGGAGCAGTCCACACTACCCTCCGCAGCTTATTTATTTATTTATTTATTATTTATTAGTTATAAAACAACCACAGGCCGAAGCCCACTTACGGCTGTAGTCAAAACACACAACACACGCATCCTCATACATTCACGCATTCATACCTAAGACATGATGACAATGACAATAAATAAGTGAATCCCGCTACCCTACGCAAAAGTAGGGCAAGGGACTAAAAAGTCAGCACCGCTGCCCCGCCAATGGGAATCAATAACTGCCTTCACAGCATGCAAACTTAAAAGCTTGCGACTTAAAAGCAGTTGAACAAAATAAATCGGTCTCTGGCATTTCCTGGATAAATCTGTTACAGGTCGCTGGTAGCCGCGATAAAAAGCTGTTCCGTACCGAATTCACCCTACCACCCGGCACACGAAACAATCCAGTGTGTCTCGTGCGTCGAGTGGGAACAGACAGGTGAAACATTGACACTAGATGTCCACAGTCAAGGCGGCCACGAAGTACCGAATGCAAAAATCTTATGTCGGCTTGGATGAAACGAGCTTTGATGGACTGACATTTAAAATGTTTCAGCAGCGAAGAATAGTCCAAGGCGGGACAACGGCGCTGGTTTGTACATCCTAACCACATAAGAAACCTGTGTTGCAGACGCTCGAGGCGTTTTAAGTGGGTTGCTGCGGCTCCAGACCAGATAATACTACCATATTCAATCACGGACCTCACATGGGCGTTATACGCTGACAAAATTGCGGGGTGATTGAAATCTAGGCGGCGAGAGCATGGAGACATTTGTACACTACGCATGAGCAAACCGAGCATGCGGTTGGCCTTGCCTACGGTTGCATCTACATGGTCGGCGAATGTCAGCTTAGCATCTAATATGACACCGAGGTCGCGCATCTGTTCGCATCTCTCCAGTTGATGCCCATCTAATACATAGGTACAGCGAATGGGGGCCGTGCGAAGAGTGAATGAGATAGTCTTGCATTTAGCTGGATTGAGCTTCAAGTGCCAGATTTTAGACCATGCGCTAAGACGGTCCAGGTCGGCCTGAAGGGAAACGGTATCTTCACGATTTTGAATGCGATGAAAATTTTTGACATCATCAGCATAAGCCAAACAGCCTGTTTTGATATTGTTTGGAAGGTCAGCGACATAACAGGCGAACAGTATCGGACCGAGAATGCTGCCTTCCGGCACACCTGACAAAACTGGTGTCCAGTCGGAATGCTTCCCATCGAGAATGACTCGCTGGGAGCGCTGACACAGATAGGACTCGATCCAGCTATATGCAAGATCTGTGATGTTAAATGAATGGCGAAGTTTGTATAAAAGTAGCCTGTGGTTGACACTGGTAAAAGCGGACGAATAATCCGTGTATATCGTGTCCGTCTGCGATCCCTTGGCCTGTGAGGACCAGCAGTGTTCCAGAAAGCATGCTAGATTAGTTATGCAAGAACGTTTTGGGAGAAATCCGTGTAGTGCCACAGTCTATACCGCCTCCAGAGCCGGCCAGACGGTGGTGCAGTCCACACTACCCTCCGCAGCTGCCACAGTCCATACCGCCTCCAGAGCCGGCCAGACGAGGGGGGGAGCAGTCCACACTACCCTCCGCAGCTGCCACAGTCTATACCGCCTCCAGAGCCGGCCAGACGGGGGTGCAGTCCACACTACCCTCCGCAGCTCCCACAGTCTATTCCGCCTCCAGAGCCAGCCAGACGGAGGAGCAGTCCACACTACCCTCCGCAGCTCCCACAGTCTATACCGCCTCCAGGGCCGGCCAGACGGGGGAGCAGTCCGCACTACCCTCCGCAGCTCCCACAGTCTATACCGCCTCCAGAGCCGACCAGACGGGGGTGCAGTCCGCACTACCCTCCGCAGCTCCCACAGTCTATACCGCCTCCAGAGCCGGCCAGACGGGGGATAGTCCACACTACCCTCCGCAGCTCCCACAGTCTATACCGCCTCCAGGGCCGGCCAGACGGGGGAGCAGTCCGCACTACCCTCCGCAGCTCCCACAGTCTATACCGCCTCCAGAGCCGGCCAGACGAGGGAGCAGTCCACACTACCCTCCGCAGCTCCCACAGTCTATACCGCCTCCAGAGCCGGCCAGAGGGGGGATAGTCCACACTACCCTCCGCAGCTGCCACAGTCTATACCGCCTCCAGAGCCGGCCAGACGGGGGTGCAGTCCACACTGCCCTCCGCAGCTCCCACAGTCTATACCGCCTCCAGAGCCGGCCAGACGGGGGAGCAGTCCACACTACCCTCCGCAGCTCCCACAGTCTATTCCGCCTCCAGAGCCAGCCAGACGGAGGAGCAGTCCACACTACCCTCCGCAGCTCCCACAGTCTATACCGCCTCCAGGGCCGGCCAGACGGGGGAGCAGTCCGCACTACCCTCCGCAGCTCCCACAGTCTATACCGCCTCCAGAGCCGACCACACGGGGGTGCAGTCCGCACTACCCTCCGCAGCTCCCACAGTCTATACCGCCTCCAGAGCCGGCCAGACGGGGGATAGTCCACACTACCCTCCGCAGCTCCCACAGTCTATACCGCCTCCAGAGCCGGCCAGACGGGGGTGCAGTCTGCACTACCCTCCGCAGCTCCCACAGTCTATACCGCCTCCAGAGCCGGCCGGGGGGGGGGGAGTAGTCCGCACTACCCTCCGCAGCTCCCACAGTCTATACCGCCTCCAGAGCCGGCCAGACGGGGGTGCAGTCTGCACTACCCTCCGCAGCTCCCACAGTCTATACCGCCTCCAGAGCCGGCCAGACGGGGGATATTCCACACTACCCTCCGCAGCTCCCACAGTCTATACCGCCTCCAGAGCCGGCCAGACGAGGGTGCAATCCACACTACCCTCCGCAGCTCCCACAGTCTATACCGCTTTCAGAGTCGGCCGGGGGGGGGGGGGGGGGTAGTCCACACTACCCTCCGCAGATCCCACAGTCTATACCACCTCCAGAGCCGGCCGGGGGGGGAGTAGTCTACACTACCCTCCGCAGATCCCACAGTCTATACCGCCTCCAGAGCCAGCCGGGGGGGGGGGGTGGGGTGGAAGTAGTCTACACTACCCTCCGCAGATCCCACAGTCTATACCGCTTCCAGAGTCGGCCGGGGGGGGAGTAGTCTACCCTACCCTCCGCAGCTCCCACAGTCTATACCGCCTCCAGAGCCGGCCGGGGGGGGGGGGGATAGTCCACACTACCCTCCGCAGCTCCCACAGTCTATACCGCCTCCAGAGCCGGCCAGACGGGGAGCAGTCCACACTACCCTTCGCAGCTCCCACAGTCTATACCGCCTCCAGAGCCGGCCAGACGGGGGAGCAGTCCACACTACCCTTCGCAGCTCCCACAGTCTATACCGCCTCCAGAGCCGGCCGGGGGGGGAGTAGTCTACACCACCCTCCGCAGCTCCCACAGTCTATACCGCCTCCAGAGCCGGCCGGGGGGGGGGAGTAGTCTACACTACCCTCCGCAGCTCCCACAGTCTATACCGCCTCCAGAGCCGGCCGGGGGGGAGTAGTCTACACTACCCTCCGCAGCTCCCACAGTCTATACCGCCTCCAGAGCCGGCCAGACGGGGGGGGGGATAGTCTACACTACCCTCCGCAGATCCCACAGTCTATACCGCTTCCAGAGTCGGCCGGAGGGAGGATAGTCCACACTACCCTCCGCAGCTCCCAGAGTCTATACCGCTTCCAGAGTCGGCCGGGGGGGGGGGAGGATAGTCCACACTACCCTCCGCAGCTCCCACAGTCTATACCGCCTCCAGAGCCGGCCGGGGGGAAGTAGTCTACACTACCCTCCGCAGATCCCACAGTCTATACCGCCTCCAGAGCCGGCCGGCGGGGGGGAAGTAGTCTAAACTACCCTCCGCAGATCCCACAGTCTATACTGCTTCCAGAGTCGGCCGAGGGGGGGGGGGTGCAATCCACACTACCCTCCGCAGCTCCCACAGTCTATACCGCCTCCAGAGCCGGCCAGACGAGGGTGCAATCCACACTACCCTCCGCAGCTCCCACAGTCTATACCGCCTCCAGAGCCGGCCAGACGGGGGAGCAGTCCACACTACCCTCCGCAGCTCCCACAGTCTATACCGCCTCCAGAGCCGGCCAGACGAGGGTGCAATCCACACTACCCTCCGCAGCTCCCACAGTCTATACCGCTTCCAGAGTCGGCCGGGGGGGGGGGGGTAGTCCACACTACCCTCCGCAGCTCCCACAGTCTATTCCTGCCTTCAGAGCCGGCCGGGGGGGGGGGGAGGATAGTCTACACTACCCTCCGCAGATCCCACAGTCTATACCGCCTCCAGAGCCGGCCGGGGGGGGGAAGTAGTCTACACTACCCTCCGCAGATCCCACAGTCTATACCGCCTCCAGAGCTAGCCGGGGGGGGAGTAGTCTACACTACCCTCCGCAGCTGCCACAGTCTATACCGCCTCCAGAGCCGGCCGGGGGAAGGGGTGGGGGGGGGGGGGGATAGTCCACACTACCCTCCGCAGCTCCCACAGTCTATACCGCCTCCAGAGCCGGCCAGACGGGGGGGGGATAGTCTACACTACTCTCCGCAGATCCCACAGTCTATACCGCCTCCAGAGTCGGCCAGGGGGATAGTCCACACTACCCTCCGCAGATCCCACAGTCTATACCGCTTCCAGAGTCGGCCAGGGGGGATAGTCCACACTACCCTCCGCAGCTCCCACAGTCTATACCGCTTCCAGAGTCGGCCGGGGGGAGGATAGTCCACACTACCCTCCGCAGCTCCCACAGTCTATACCGCCTCCAGAGCCGGCCGGGGGGGGGGAAGTAGTCTACACTACCCTCCGCAGATCCCACAGTCTATACCACCTCCAGAGCCGGCCGGGGGGGGGGGGAGGATAGTCCACACTACCCTCCGCAGCTCCCACAGTCTATACCGCTTCCAGAGTCGGCCGGTGGGGGGTGCAGTCCACACTACCCTCCGCAGCTCCCACAGTCTATACCGCCTCCAGAGCCGGCCGGGGGGGGGAGGATAGTCCACACTACCCTCCGCAGCTCCCACAGTCTACACCGCCTCCAGAGACGGCCAGGGGGGGGGGGGGGTAGTCTATACTACCCTCCGCAGCTCCCACAGTCTATACCGCCTCCAGAGCCGGCCAGACGAGGGTGCAATCCACACTACCCTCCGCAGCTCCCACAGTCTATACCGCCTCCAGAGCCGGCCAGACGGGGGTGCAGTCCACACTACCCTCCGCAGCTCCCACAGTCTATACCGCCTCCAGAGCCGGCCAGACGGGGGAGCAGTCCACACTACCCTCCGCAGCTCCCACAGTCTATTCCGCCTCCAGAGCCAGCCAGACGGAGGAGCAGTCCACACTACCCTCCGCAGCTCCCACAGTCTATACCGCCTCCAGGGCCGGCCAGACGGGGGAGCAGTCCGCACTACCCTCCGCAGCTCCCACAGTCTATACCGCCTCCAGAGCCGGCCAGACGGGGGATAGTCCACACTATCCTCCGCAGCTGCCACAGTCTATACCGCCTCCAGAGCCGACCAGACGGGGGTGCAGTCCGCACTACCCTCCGCAGCTCCCACAGTCTATACCGCCTCCAGAGCCGGCCGGGGGGGGAGTAGTCTACACTACCCTCCGCAGCTCCCACAGTCTATACCGCCTCCAGAGCCAGCCGGGGGGGGGGGAGTAGTCCACACTACCCTCCGCAGCTCCCACAGTCTATACCGCCTCCAGAGCCAGCCGGGGGGGGGGGATAGTCTACACTACCCTCCGCAGCTCCCACAGTCTATACCGCCTCCAGAGCCGGCCAGACGGGGGGGGGGGGATAGTCCACACTACCCTCCGCAGCTCCCACAGTCTATACCGCCTCCAGAGCCGGCCGGGGGGGTAGTCTACACTACCCTCCGCAGCTCCCACAGTCTATACCGCCTCCAGAGCCGGCCGGGGGGGGGGAGTAGTCCACACTACCCTCCGCAGCTCCTACAGTGTATACCGCCTACAGAGTCGGCCGGGGGGAGGATAGTCCACACTACCCTCCGCAGCTCCCACAGTCTATACCGCCTCCAGAGCCGGCCGGGGGGGAGGATAGTCCACACTACCCTCCGCAGTTCCCACAGTCTATACCGCCTCCAGAGCCGGCCAGACGGGGGGGGGGGAGGATAGTCCACACTACCCTCCGCAGCTCCCACAGTCTATACCGCCTCCAGAGCCGGCCAGAAGGGGGGGGGGGATAGTCCACACTACTCTCCGCAGCTCCCACAGTCTATACCGCCTCCAGAGCCGGCCGGGGGGGAGTAGTCCACACTACCCTCCGCAGCTCCCACAGTCTATACCGCCTCCAGAGCCGGCCAGACGAGGGTGCAATCCACACTACCCTCCGCAGCTCCCACAGTCTATACCGCCTCCAGAGTCGGCCGAGGGGGGATAGTCCACACTACCCTCCGCAGCTCCCACAGTCTATACCGCCTCCAGAGCCGGCCGGGGGGGGGGATAGTCCACACTACCCTTCGCAGCTCCCACAGTCTATACCGCCTCCAGAGCCGGCCGGGGGGGGGAGTAGTCTACACTACCCTCCGCAGCTCCCACAGTCTATACCGCCTCCAGAGTCGGCCAGACGGGGGGGATAGTCCACACTACCCTCCGCAGCTCCCACAGTCTATACCGCCTCCAGAGCCGGCCGGGGGGGGGGGGGGTGCAGTCCGCAATACCCTCCGCAGCTCCCACAGTCTATACCGCCTCCAGAGCCGGCCGGGGGGGAGTAGTCTACACTACCCTCCGCAGCTCCCACAGTCTATACCGCCTCCAGAGCCGGCCAGACGGGGGGGGATAGTCCACACTACCCTCCGCAGCTCCCACAGTCTATACCGCCTCCAGAGCCGGCCGGGGGGAGTAGTCTACACTACCCTCCGCAGCTCCCACAGTCTATACCGCCTCCAGAGCCGGCCAGACGGGGGGGATAGTCCACACTACCCTCCGCAGCTCCCACAGTCTATACCGCCTCCAGAGCCGGCCGGGGGGGGGGGATAGTCCACACTACCCTCCGCAGCTCCCACAGTCTATACTGCCTCCAGAGTCGGCCAGACGGGGGTGCAGTCCACACTACCCTCCGCAGCTCCCACAGTCTATACCGCCTCCAGAGCCGGCCAGACGGGGGGGGATAGTCCACACTACCCTCCGCAGCTCCCACAGTCTATACCGCCTCCAGAGCCGGCCAGACGGGGGGGGGATAGTTCACACTACCCTCCGCAGCTCCCACAGTCTATACCGCCTCCAGAGCCGGCCAGACGGGGGGGGGATAGTCCACACTACCCTCCGCAGCTCCCACAGTCTATACCGCCTCCAGAGCCGGCCAGACGGGGGGGGGGTAGTTCACACTACCCTCCGCAGCTCCCACAGTCTATACCGCCTCCAGAGCCGGCCAGACGGGGGGGGGGGATAGTCCACACTACCCTCCGCAGCTCCCACAGTCTATACCGCCTCCAGAGCCGGCCAGACGGGGGGGGGGGATAGTTCACACTACCCTCCGCAGCTCCCACAGTCTATACCGTCTCCAGAGCCGGCCGGGGGGGGGGAGTAGTCTACACTACCCTCCGCAGCTCCCACAGTCTATACCGCCTCCAGAGCCGGCCAGACGGGGGGGGATAGTCCACACTACCCTCCGCAGCTCCCACAGTCTATACCGCCTCCAGAGTCGGCCAGACGGGGGGGGGATAGTCTACACTACCCTCCGCAGCTCCCACAGTCTATACCGCCTCCAGAGCCGGCCGGGGGGGAGCAGTCCGCACTACCCTCCGCAGCTGCCACAGTCTATACCGCCTCCAGAGCCGGCCAGACGGGGGGGATAGTCCACACTACCCTCCGCAGCTGCCACAGTCTATACCGCCTCCAGAGCCGGCCGGGGGGGGGAGTAGTCTACACTACCCTCCGCAGCTCCCACAGTCTATACCGCCTCCAGAGTCGGCCAGACGGGGGGGGGGATAGTCCACACTACCCTCCGCAGCTCCCACAGTCTATACCGCCTCCAGAGCCGGCCGGGGGGGGGGGGGGGTGCAGTCCGCACTACCCTCCGCAGCTCCCACAGTCTATACCGCCTCCAGAGCCGGCCGGGGGGAGTAGTCTACACTACCCTCCGCAGCTCCCACAGTGTATACCGCCTCCAGAGCCGGCCAGACGAGGGATAGTCTACACTACCCTCCGCAGCTCCCACAGTCTATACCGCCTCCAGAGCCGGCCGGGGGGGGGGGATAGTCCACACTACCCTCCGCAGCTCCCACAGTCTATACCGCCTCCAGAGCCGGCCAGACGGGGGTGCAGTCCACACTACCCTCCGCAGCTCCCACAGTCTATACCGCCTCCAGAGCCGGCCGGGGGGGGGGGTAGTCTACACTACCCTCCGCAGCTGCCACAGTCTATACCGCCTCCAGAGTCGGCCAGACGGGGGGGGGATAGTCTACACTACCCTCCGCAGCTCCCACAGTCTATACCGCCTCCAGAGCCGGCCGGGGGGGGGGGGGGGAGGATAGTCCACACTACCCTCCGCAGCTCCCACAGTCTATACCGCCTCCAGAGCCGGCCAGACGGAGGAGCAGTCCGCACTACCCTCCGCAGCTCCCACAGTGTATACCGCCTCCAGAGCCGGCCAGACGGGGGGGGATAGTCTACACTACCCTCCGCAGCTCCCACAGTCTATACCGCCTCCAGAGCCGGCCAGAAGGGGGGGAATAGTCCACACTACCCTCCGCAGCTCCCACAGTCTATACCGCCTCCAGAGCCGGCCAGACGGGGGGGGGATAGTCTACACTACCCTCCGCAGCTCCCACAGTCTATACCGCCTCCAGAGCCGGCCAGAAGGGGGGGGGGATAGTCCACACTACCCTCCGCAGCTCCCACAGTCTATACCGCCTCCAGAGCCGGCCAGACGGGGGGGGGGATAGTCTACACTACCCTCCGCAGCTCCCACAGTCTATACCGCCTCCAGAGCCGGCCAGACGGGGGGGGGGGATAGTCCACACTACCCTCCGCAGCTGCCACAGTCTATACCGCCTCCAGAGCCGGCCAGACGGGGGGGGGATAGTCCACACTACCCTCCGCAGCTCCCACAGTCTATACCGCCTCCAGAGCCGGCCGGGGGGGGGGGTGCAGTCCGCACTACCCTCCGCAGCTCCCACAGTCTATACCGCCTCCAGAGCCGGCCGGGGGGAGTAGTCTACACTACCCTCCGCAGCTCCCACAGTCTATACCGCCTCCAGAGCCGGCCAGACGGGGGGGATAGTCCACACTACCCTCCGCAGCTCCCACAGTCTATACCGCCTCCAGAGCCGGCCGGGGGGGGAGTAGTCTACACTACCCTCCGCAGCTCCCACAGTCTATACCGCCTCCAGAGCCGGCCAGACGGGGGGGGGGGATAGTCCACACTACCCTCCGCAGCTCCCACAGTCTATACCGCCTCCAGAGCCGGCCGGGGGGGGTAGTCCACACTACCCTCCGCAGCTCCCACAGTCTATACCGCCTCCAGAGTCGGCCAGACGGGGGTGCAGTCCACACTACCCTCCGCAGCTCCCACAGTGTATACCGCCTCCAGAGCCGGCCAGACGGGGGGGGGGATAGTCCACACTACCCTCCGCAGGTCCCACAGTCTATACCGCCTCTAGAGCCGGCCAGACGGAGGGGGGATAGTCTACACTACCCTCCGCAGCTCCCACAGTCTATACCGCTTCCAGAGTCGGCCGGGGGGGAGGATAGTCCACACTACCCTCCGCAGCTCCCACAGTCTATACCGCCTCCAGAGCCGGCCGGGGGGGGGGGAGTAGTCTACACTACCCTCCGCAGCTCCCACAGTCTATACCGCCTCCAGAGCCGGCCAGACGGGGGGGGGGGGGGGGTAGTCCACACTACCCTCCGCAGCTCCCACAGTCTATACCGCCTCCAGAGTCGGCCAGACGGGGGGGGGATAGTCCACACTACCCTCCGCAGCTCCCACAGTCTATACCGCCTCCAGAGCCGGCCAGACGGGGGGGGGGATAGTCCACACTACCCTCCGCAGCTCCCACAGTCTATACCGCCTCCAGAGCCGGCCAGACGAGGGGGGGTAGTCTACACTACCCTCCGCAGCTCCCACAGTCTATACCGCCTCCAGAGCCGGCCAGACGGGGGGGGATAGTCCACACTACCCTCCGCAGCTCCCACAGTCTATACCGCCTCCAGAGCCGGCCAGACGGGGGGGGGGGATAGTCCACACTACCCTCCGCAGCTCCCACAGTCTATACCGCCTCCAGAGCCGGCCGGGGGGAGGATAGTCCACACTACCCTCCGCAGCTCCCACAGTCTATACCGCCTCCAGAGCCGGCCAGACGAGGGTGCAATCCACACTACCCTCCGCAGCTCCCACAGTCTATACCGCCTCCAGAACCGGCCGGGGGGGGGGGGGGGGGGGGTAGTCCACACTACCCTCCGCAGCTCCCACAGTCTATACCGCCTCCAGAGTCGGCCAGACGGGGGGGGATAGTCCACACTACCCTCCGCAGCTCCCACAGTCTATACCGCCTCCAGAGCCGGCCAGACGGGGGGGGGGGGTAGTCCACACTACCCTCCGCAGCTCCCACAGTCTATACCGCCTCCAGAGCCGGCCGGGGGGGGGGAGTAGTCTACACTACCCTCCGCAGCTCCCACAGTCTATACCGCCTCCAGAGCCGGCCAGACGGGGGGGGGGAGGGATAGTCCACACTACCCTCCGCAGCTCCCACAGTCTATACCGCCTCCAGAGCCGGCCGGGGGGGAGTAGTCTACACTACCCTCCGCAGCTCCCACAGTCTATACCGCCTCCAGAGCCGGCCAGACGGGGGGGGGGGGGATAGTCCACACTACCCTCCGCAGCTCCCACAGTCTATACCGCCTCCAGAGTCGGCCAGACGGGGGGGATAGTCCACACTACCCTCCTCAGCTCCCACAGTCTATACCGCCTCCAGAGCCGGCCAGACGGGGGGGATAGTCCACACTACCCTCCGCAGCTCCCACAGTCTATACCGCCTCCAGAGCCGGCCAGACGGGGGGGGGATAGTCTAGACTACCCTCCGCAGCTGCCACAGTCTATACCGCCTCCAGAGCCGGCCAGACGAGGGGGGGGGGGGGGGGGGGGGTAGTCTACACTACCCTCCGCAGCTCCCACAGTCTATACCGCCTCCAGAGCCGGCCGGGGGGATAGTCCACACTACCCTCCGCAGCTCCCACAGTCTATACCGCCTCCAGAGCCGGCCGGGGGAGGATAGTCCACACTACCCTCCGCAGCTCCCACAGTCTATACCGCCTCCAGAGCCGGCCAGACGAGGGTGCAATCCACACTACCCTCCGCAGCTCCCACAGTCTATACCGCCTCCAGAACCGGCCGGGGGGGGGGGGGGGTAGTCCACACTACCCTCCGCAGCTGCCACAGTCTATACCGCCTCCAGAGCCGGCCAGACGAGGGTGCAATCCACACTACCCTCCGCAGCTCCCACAGTCTATACCGTCTCCAGAGCCGGCCGGGGGGGGGGGGGGGTGGGGGGATAGTCCACACTACCCTCCGCAGCTCCCACAGTCTATACCGCCTCCAGAGCTGGCCAGCCGAGGGTGCAATCCACACTACCCTCCGCAGCTCCCACAGTCTATACCGCCTCCAGAGCCGGCCAGACGGGGGAGGGGGGGATAGTCCACACTACCCTTCTCAGCTCCCACAGTTTATACCGCCTCCAGAGCCGGCCGGGGGGGGGGGGGGGATAGTCCACACTACTCTCCCAGCTCCCACAGTCTATACCGCCTCCAGAGCCGGCCGGGGGGGGGGGGATAGTCCACACTACCCTCCGCAGCTCCCACAGTCTATACCGCCTCCAGAGCCGGCCAGACGGGGAGGGGGGGGGGGGATAGTCCACACTACCCTTCTCAGCTCCCACAGTTTATACCGCCTCCAGAGCCGGCCGGGGGGGGGGGGTGGGGGGATAGTCCACACTACTCTCCCAGCTCCCACAGTCTATACCGCCTCCAGAGCCGGCCAGACGAGGGTGCAATCCACACTACCCTCCGCAGCTCCCACAGTCTATACCGCTTCCAGAGCCGGCCAGACGGGGGAGGGGGGGGGGGGGGGATAGTCCACACTACCCTTCTCAGCTCCCACAGTTTATACCGCCTCCAGAGCCGGCCGGGGGGGGGGGGATAGTCCACACTACTCCCCCAGCTCCCACAGTCTATACCGCCTCCAGAGCCGGCCGGGGGGGGGGGAGGGATAGTCCACACTACCCTCCGCAGCTCCCACAGTCTATACCGCCTCCAGAGCCGGCCGGGGGGGGGATAGTCCACACTACTCTCCCAGCTCCCACAGTCTATACCGCCTCCAGAGCCGGCCGGGGGGGGGGGGGGATAGTCCACACTACCCTCCGCAGCTCCCACAGTTTATACCGCCTCCAGAGCCGGCCGGGGGGGGGATAGTCCACACTACTCTCCCAGCTCCCACAGTCTATACCGCCTCCAGAGCCGGCCGGGGGGGGGGGATAGTCCACACTACCCTCCGCAGCTCCCACAGTCTATACCGCCTCCAGAGTCCGCCGGGGGGGGGGGGATAGTCCATACTACCCTTCTCAGCTCCCACAGTTTATACCGACTCCAGAGCCGGCGGGGGGGGGGGGATAGTCCACACTACTCTCCCAGCTCCCACAGTCTATACCGCCTCCAGAGTCGGCCGGGGGGGGGGGATAGTCCACACTACCCTTCTCAGCTCCCACAGTTTATACCGACTCCAGAGCCGGCGGGGGGGTGGGGGATAGTCCACACTACTCTCCCAGCTCCCACAGTCTATATATACCGCCTCCAGAGCCGGCCGGGGGGGGGGGGGATAGTCCACACTACCCTCCGCAGCTCCCACAGTCTATACCGCCTCCAGAGCCGGCCGGGGGGGGGGGGATAGTCCACACTACCCTCCGCAGCTCCCACAGTCTATACCGCCTCCAGAGCCGGCCGGGGGGGGGGGATAGTCCACACTACCCTCCGCAGCTCCCACAGTCTATACCGCCTCCAGAGCCGGACGGGGGGGATAGTCTACACTACCCTCCGCAGCTCCCACAGTCTATACCGCCTCCAGAGCCGGCCGGGGGGGGGGGGATAGTCCACACTACCCTCCGCAGCTCCCACAGTCTATACCGCCTCCAGAGCCGGCCGGGGGGGGGGGGAGTAGTCTACACTACCCTCCGCAGCTCCCACAGTCTATACCGCCTCCAGAGCCGGCCAGACGAGGGTGCAATCCACACTACCCTCCGCAGCTCCCACAGTCTATACCGCCTCCAGAGCCGGCCGGGGGGGGGGGGGGAGGATAGTCCACACTACTCTCCCAGCTCCCACAGTCTATACCGCCTCCAGAGCCGGCCGGGGGGGGGGGAGTCCACACTACCCTCCGCAGCTCCCACAGTCTATACCGCCTCCAGAGCCGGCCAGACGAGGGATAGTCTACACTACCCTCCGCAGCTGCCACAGTCTATACCGCCTCCAGAGCCGGCCAGACGGAGGAGCAGTCCGCACTACCCTCCGCAGCTCCCACAGTCTATACCGCCTCCAGAGCCGGCCAGACGGGGGATAGTCCACACTACCCTCCGCAGCTGCCACAGTCTATACCGCCTCCAGAGCCGGCCGGGGGGGGGGGGGGGATAGTCCACACTACCCTCCGCAGCTCCCACAGTCTATACCGCCTCCAGAGGCGGCCAGCGGGGGGAGGATAGTCCACACTACCCTCCGCAGCTCCCACAGTCTATACCGCCTCCAGAGCCGGCCGGGGGGAGGGGGGTAGTCCACACTACCCTCCGCAGCTCCCACAGTCTATACCGCCTCCAGAGCCGGCCGGGGGGGGGGGAGTAGTCTACACTACCCTCCGCAGCTCCCAAAGTCTATACCGCCTCCAGAGCCGGCCGGGGGGGGGGGGGAGTCCACACTACCCTCGGCAGTCCGCACTGAACCGCCGGCATCCCGCCAACCGACCCGCCCCACGTCGATGGATTTTTCCGGTCCAATGGTAAGATCATAATTTAGAAATGCACTTGGCTGCGGGCAAATGGCGTCGGCCACTGATCTGTACCGCGATGGATGATCGGCGCGCTGTTTGCGGCGTGTCGGCGGCGGCCGGCGGCTGGACACCGATGCAGGCCGCTCATCAATTATGTCTGATGGCTAGCGACGCCGGGAAGTAACCGCCGGCCCCGCCCCGGCCCCGTCCGGTCCCGCCCCGGTCCGTCCCGGTCCGTCCCGGTCCGTCCCGGTCCGTCCCGGTCCGTCCCGGTCCGGCCGCGTTTTTGTTTTGTTTGGGGGGGGGTAGACCAAGAAGTGATCCACGTACCTTTCACACTTTGGAGCCATAGGTCAGTCAAAAATATAGATATTGCTTTGAAACCCGGCTTGGGCATCGTCCATGCTTGGTTTTCCAATATATCTTCCGGTTTTGGAATATATTTGCGAGAAGAAAAAATTGTGATGCAAAACTTCTTTCTCCACAAAATCAAAATTTGCAAACAATATTCAAAAACCGGAATGCATATCGCAGAACCAAGTATGGACGATTCCCAAACCGAATTTCAAAGCAAAATCTATATTTTTGACTGACTTGTGGCTCCCTAAGTATGAAAGGTACGCGGATGTGGCACTTCATGGTCTACCCAAAAAAATACGCGGTCCGGCCCCTCCCCGGTCCGGTCCGACCGGCGGCGAGGGGAGAGAAAATGGAACGCAGGCAGGGGGCGCCACGCAGTCAGAGGGATGTTTGGCGGCGATGACGTCCGGTGGAGAAAAAACCCGCGCGTGTATCGCCAGTGGGGGGCACAGGCATGAAGGGGCAGAGGGTACGGCGCTGGTGTCTTTTGTGGAGGTAGGAAGAGTGACTTGTGTCGTTATTTACCCACATTCACGGCGTGACAGGCCGCTGGCTGTTAATCTCTGGTGGGATGATGGCTGAGCTTTGGCTCGTGTCAGGCATTGTCAATTAATGACTCTCCCTGTACATATGTCTCGCATGTTTCCTTTGGATGAGCTTTGACTCGTGGCAGGCGCGGTCAAATAATGACTCTCCCTGTACATATGTCTCGCATGTTTCCTTTGGATGAGCTTTGGCTCGTGGCAGGCACGGTCAAATAATGACTCTCCCTGTACATATGTCTCGCATGTTTCCTTTGGCTGAACTTTGGCTCGTGTCAGGCGCGGTCAAATAATGACTCTCCCTGTACATATGTCTCGCATGTTTCCTTTGGATGAGCTTTGGCTCGTGGCAGGCACGGTCAAATAATGACTCTCCCTGTACATATGTCTCGCATGTTTCCTTTGGATGAGCTTTGGCTCGTGGCAGGCACGGTCAAATAATGACTCTCCCTGTACATATGTCTCGCATGTTTCCTTTGGATGAGCTTTGGCTCGTGGCAGGCACGGTCAAATAATGACTCTCCCTGTACATATGTCTCGCATGTTTCCTTTGGATGAGCTTTGGCTCGTGTCAGGCATGGTCAAATAATGACTCTCCCTGTACATATGTCTCGCATGTTTCCTTTGGCTGAGCTTTGGCTCGTGGCAGGCACGGTCAAATAATGACTCTACCTGTACATATGTCTCGCATGTTTCCTTTGGATGAGCTTTGGCTCGTATCAGGCATGGTCAAATAATGACTCTCCCTGTACATATGTCTCGCATGTTTCCTTTGGATGAGCTTTGGCTCGTGTCAGGCATGGTCAAATAATGACTCTCCCTGTACATATGTCTCGCATGTTTCCTTTGGATGAGCTTTGGCTCGTGTCAGGCATGGTCAATTAATGACTCTCCCTGTACATATCTCTCGCATGTTTCCTTTGGATGAGCTTTGGCTCGTGTCAGGCATGGTCAATTAATGACTCTCCCTGTACATATGTCTCGCATGTTTCCTTTGGCTAAGCTTTGGCTCGTGTCAGGCATGGTCAAATAATGACTCTCCCTGTACACATGTCTCGCAAGTTTCCTTTGGCTAAGCTTTGGCTCGTGTCAGGCACGGTCAAATAATGACTCTCCCTGTACATATGTCTCGCATGTTTCCTTTGGATGAGCTTTGGCTCGTGTCAGGCATTGTCAATTAATGACTCTCCCTGTACACATGTCTCGCATGTTTCCTTTGGCTAAGCTTTGGCTCGTGTCAGGCATTGTCAATTAATGACTCTCCCTGTACATATGTCTCGCATGTTTCCTTTGGATGAGCTTTGGCTCGTGTCAGGCATTGTCAATTAATGACTCTCCCTGTACACATGTCTCGCATGTTTCCTTTGGATGAGATTTGGCTCGTGTCAGGCATTGTCAATTAATGACTCTCCCTGTACATATGTCTCGCATGTTTCCTTTGGATGAGCTTTGACTCGTGTCAGGCATGGTCAAATAATGACTCTCCCTGTACATATGTCTCGCATGTTTCCTTTGGATGAGTTTTGGCTCGTGTCAGGCGCGGTCAAATAATGACTCTCCCTGTACATATGTCTCGCATGTTTCCGCAGTGACGAACACAGATTAGTACAGAGATCTGACTGCCAAGGAAATGATGTGCGAGATATATGTTATGTGCATGTTGTGTACCGACATGTCTCCGCCTGGTATGTAGGCTGTTCCTAGGAGTTGTGTATACGGAAGTTAGTGAGCAATTGTGAGGTGAATGGTGGCTTTGGTGGTGCTAGCTTGGATGTTAAGCATGCATTAATGAACGACGTAAATAAGAATGAATAAGTCTTAATAACAACTTATTATCCCCTCTCCTCCCCGTATCGAACCTTTTAACTTTCAGAAAAATAGGCCACCTTCATATCGTCCTTCCATAGCATCGACTTAAAAACCTTGAATAACAACTTAAATACTCTAGATGTCAACTTAACTTCAATTTCACTTGTCCTTAATATACCTAATGACATATATCCCGAGACAGAAACCCTTTTCAATGTTATATTCCATGCCAACGAATTGTCTAGCTGATCAGTTATAGGTGATTCTAAAGTCTGAAACAAAGGTGAAGAAGAGCAAAATATTAACCTCATATGACAAATTTGAACATAATTTCATGACTTCATTATTGAAAAAGTAGGGTTAAATGAAGTGTAAACAAAGGCGCGAAGTTTATACCAACCTATTCAGCCACCAGCCAGAATCGTCAGTCGATGCCACACACCCTGCAGGACATCCGTTGTCCGACCATATCCCGCCAACGGGCCCCCAGATCCCCTTCATCGGAAGATTATTCCCCCCGCCGAAGTCGGGGAGCGGGCAAATGAGACCCCTGTGATAAATCTGATCAGCTTCGGTTGGGGTGGGCAACGATTATCCGCCGCCCAAACAAGAGGCAGCCCTCGCGCCGTGCGCGCGTGCGAGAGGAAACGAATGTAATGTTATGGACTGTCGCTTGGCTTGTCACTCTTCCCCAGACTGTGTGTCCAGCATACAAATGATAGAGAGAGTGAGCTGCAACTTCGCGTTGGTATTCGACACGCCTGGTTACCATGACAGCTGAGTCAGCGGAGGCTTGGTTACAATGACAGCTGAGTCAGCGGAGCTTGGTTACCATGTCAGCTGAGTCAGCGGAGGCTTGGTTACAATGACAGCTGAGTCAGCGGAGGCTTGGTTACAATGACAGCTGAGTCAGCGGTGACTTGGTTACAATGACAGCTGAGTCAGCGGAGGCTTGGTTACAATGACAGCTGAGTCAGCGGAGGCTTGGTTACCATGACAGCTGAGTCAGCGGAGGATTGGTTACAATGACAGCTGAGTCAGCGGAGGCTTGGTTACAATGACAGCTGAGTCAGCGACGCCTGGTTACAATGACAGGTGAGTCAGCGACGCTTGGTTTCCATGACAGGTGAGTCAGCGACGCTTGGTTACAATGACAGCTGAGTCAGCGGAGGCTTGGTTACAATGACAGCTGAGTCAGCGACGCCTGGTTACAATGACAGGTGAGTCAGCGACGCTTGGTTTCCATGACAGGTGAGTCAGCGACGCTTGGTTACAATGACAGCTGAGTCAGCGGAGGCTTGGTTACAATGACAGCTGAGTCAGCGACGCCTGGTTACAATGACAGGTGAGTCAGCTACGCTTGATTACCATGACAGCTGAGTCAGCGGAGGCGTGTGCAGGGTTAGCAGAATAGGCTGCTAGTGGCCACCGAGACGTATATACGTATCGGTTGGTAAACTGTCCTGCAAAGCTTACCTCACCGATCGGCGATGTCCTTGGATTTGTCTTCTTCTCTAAACCGCGTGTATTTACCAGTTAGCCATGCGGCACTTGCAAAAAAAATAACATCTCCCACTTTCCATTCCACATTCCACAATGAAGGATGGGTAGCTTGCTTGTTTGCGTTTGCGTTTGTGTAGTTGCATATCAATCCTATTCCGTCCGTGTGCAAACTCAATTAATGCAAGCATGTGCGTTGGTATGTATGTGTGTTAGCGAGTATGTTGTGATATAGCCTTAGATGGAGACTATTATCGCACAAAGTGTTTTCAAAGGTGTAATACATATCCCACATAAGCAAAAGTAAAATTGTAAGCAAAGGTAGTCGGTCACAATTGGTCACAAAAGGTCACAAAAGGTCACTATTGGCAAGAGGTCTACGAAAGTCATGCGATACATGTTTTATGGGTTATTCTACACGTAGAATTCGATAGTAGCAGCCATTTTCACAATCTGACACCATATAAGGTCACATAAGGTAAACATTTGAAATTGATCGCTATAAATACAAAAGGCATGTTTCTAGACCAGTATTGTCTCAGAAACACAGTACTGACATTTATTTGTTTGTATCTGGTCTGTTCGTCAGTAGTGTTCGTCGAATTCCGGGAGACCATCGGCGGCGATGGAGTTGACAGACTTGTCGAAGAGTAGATAATTATATTGCAACAAAGATGAGAAAGATGAGATGAGAAAGCGTTGAGTGGCGGCGTCGAACGTGTGGCCGCCCACTCAAGATACGTCGGCGACTGCGTCAGTCGCGTAATCGGTGAGTGGCGGCGTCGAACGTCTCGCCGCACACTCCGGATACGTCGGCGGCTGCGTCAGCCGCGTAATCGGCGGAGTCTGGAGGTCGACTGCCCGCGTGTCGCGGCGCCGTCCTGGCCCTCGAGCGCGACATCGCACGTGGTCGCGGGAACCGGGACAGCGGACACGTGGGCGTGAGAGTCGAAGTATCGCACACGTGGTGCCATAAATGGCGAGAGGGAGAGCATACAGCGGTGGGGTGGCAAAGGCGCGTTTTCTCGCTAACATGGTCAATAAAAGCCATCAAACGCAATTTCAAAATATGACGTCACGAGTTATTCGTACTTAGAGAGCCAGAAGTCAGTCATAAATAAAGATATTGCTTTTAAATTTGGTTTGGGTATTTTCCACATCAGGTTCTTCAACATATCGTCCGTTTTTGAAAAATATAATTGAAAGTTTTGATTTTGAGGGTATTTTTATAGTTTTTGGGATTTTTTTGGGGTCAAAACCCAAAATTTTCACAAATTTGAGATAGCCATTTTGTAGCCCTTGCCATTTTATATCTTCCGACGTTTTACGATGGCATGTTGCTCAAAATATGGCATTTGTATGGCCCGCTAAAGTTTAGCTGATTTTTGTGTCAAACTCGTGTGTAGTGACGTCACCAAATTCGCTATATCTCGAACATTTTCAACGAAATTTATTTCATTTGTCCACAGAAGACGTAACATTGTGATGTAGGAGAAGGTACCTGAAGTTTAACGTCAATCGCGCGATTAGTTTTTGAACTATTGCGAAAGTTCGTCGGGGGGTGGGCGAAAAACGCCCCTCCTCCAGCCAACGGCGGGTTAAGTCGCCACCCGCGTGGCGGCAGAAGACGAGCTGTACGTGCTGTGCTGTTCATCTGTGTTGTATGGCATCGTGTCGTTTTGTGTCGTGTCGTTTTGTGTCATGCCGTCGTGTCTGATTTGGTTCTTATCAGGACGACATCGCATCACGCCATTTCAAAAGCGAGCCTGCATAAAACTACCAGAAATACGCGCTGAAACAAAAAATACGATTCTAAGCACATCCTCGACTTCAAAGGCGAATTCACCCATTTTTCACCTCGAGCCTTTCTCGCCAGCCTCTCTCTCTCGACACGTGTGGAGATGTTTGAGCTCTCCTAATTCCGCATACTTCCCTCGCTTGATATAAGCCGTTTTTTACGCGTTCGTCGGCTGGCCGGCGGCATATGAGAGACTATTCGGCAGTCGTCGGATAAGGGTCGGAGTTTGATTTACTGTCTCGGAGCTGGCTCTCCACCAACGGACCGGTGAGAGAGCAACCGGGTGCCAGCAGCCGAGACGGTAAATCTGGCCGCTAGTCTGCGCCGAGCGGCATCGACAGCCGATACAGCCGCCGATAATAAACTCCCATCGAGACAGACTATCCCTAAGACATGCCGACAAGACATGTCATAGATGCCAACAAGACATGCCGTAGATGCCGTCAAGACATGCCGTAGATGCCGACAAGACATGTCGTAGATGCCGTCAAGACATGCCGTAGATGCCGTCAAGACATGCCGTAGATGCCAACAAGACATGTCGTAGATGCCGTCAAGACATGCCGTAGATGCCGTCAAGACATGTCGTAGATGCCAACAAGACATGCCGTAGATGCCGACAAGACATGTCATAGATGCCAACAAAACATGCCGTAGATGCCGTCAAGACATGCCGTAGATGCCGACAAGACATGTCGTAGATGCCGTCAAGACATGCCGTAGATGCCGACAAGACATGTCATAGATGCCAACAAGACATGTCGTAGATGCCGTCAAGACATGCCGTAGATGCCGACAAGACATGTCATAGATGCCAACAAGACATGCCGTAGATGCCGACAAGACATGCCATATATGCCAACAAGACATGTCATAGATGCCAACAAGACATGCCGTAGATGCCGTCAAGACATGCCGTAGATGCCGACAAGACATGCCGTAGATGCCAACAAGACATGTCATAGATGCCGTCAAGACATGCCGTAGATGCCGACAAGACATGCCGTAGATGCCGACAAGACATGCCGTAGATGCCGACAAGACATGCCGTAGATGCCAACAAGACATGCCGTAGATGCCGACATGCCATGACAAGATGCCACCATGACATGACAAGACATGCTGTAAGATTGGCTGAACTCAGCAAGAGACAGGCTGAGCTATGAGATAGGCTGACCTCAAAGACACTGACTTCTGAGACAGGCTGATCTATAAGACATGCCTGACTTCTGAGGCATTCGCCTCTGAGACACTGACCTCTGAGATTGGGTGTGCTCTGTTGCCCATCATATTATTATTTTGTGTCATATTTGTCTCCTTTTCAATAAATTTGCATTCTTCGACATTTGTTTCTTCTCCGCGCAGACGAACTGCTCGTTTTCTAAACAGGACTATATTGTATGAGTTTTCGAGTTAAGAATTAAGTCGTAGTTCGTAAGTTCGATGAGGGCCGGCGCTGCTAAAGATTATATAACACTCCCCACCTTGTTGCTATATAATTAGCATTTAACTCGCAGCTGTAACTTCTCACTTAGCCAGCGGAAAGTTCAAGCTGGCGTGAAATGCTTACAAGAGCATTATACTCAGTTAATAGGAAACTTCGTATTTGTATTATGTGCTTATATCTCCCGAATGACATGCAAATGTTCTTTGCTAACCAAACTTTATCCACTTCTCCTTTCTATTCATCATCATATTTGCAGACTGCTAACAAAAGCTGTTCAGTTTAAATAAGCGGATTTAATTTTTTGACTGCAGTGGCGCCGCGTCGACTGGATAAATATGCTATGTGAGTCGGTGTGTTTAAAGGGAATGTTTCACATTTGTATTAGTTTTAAACTGAGACAGCCATTAGCTTGGGCGGTTATTGAAATGTCTAAATTACTAAGGTCATTTTTCCCAAAACATAACCGTTTTTAAGCAATTTAATTTACCATTTGCAAAATGACCCCAGGCTGGTGCAGCCGCTGATTAGCTGACAGACACTTTGCCAGCCAATCCCACTTTGTCAGCCAATCAGCCGCAGTCTATTGCTCAATATGACGTCATCAAACCAAATATTAAAAACTGCATTTTTAGAAGTTAAGTGAAGTTTTCGAGAGAAAAAATATCACCATCGTTTTCAGCAGCACTTACTTCATATTTTTAACTACAACCGGCGTATATTTGACAACTTCCAGAAAGGTGAAACATAGTTCACTTGATCCAACATAGTGTCCGTTGATTAAATAGCATGCTTTCAATAACTCCTACTGAAAAAAGTGAATATGATCACATCTACAAGTATCAGATGTTGCCAACCTGTCACAAACATATATGCTGTCTAGTGGGGATTTGAAAACAACATTGCGAGATAATTTTCGATCAATCCCACTTATTTTCGCTCTTATGGTTCATTTAGATGTTTTATTAAGCATCGGTTCAGGATGTAGCATGGACCTGACCTGGGCAGGTAATAAATGTTCCGCCAGACATTAAAATTGTGCTTTCATCGCAGAAAATGACAAACTATGACTCACAATATGAAACTGCCACTTATAAATGGCTATGTCAATTGCATGACCATTAAAAAAATATATCTCAAAGAATCATGAACATTTCACTCTACTTCCAAAGCCTATATAGCTCTTTGTGGGCTTCGACGTATAGTTCCAGGGGTTTGTGATTATTGTGAACTTCTAGATGCATTTTCAAATGTAAAAGTACTGTAAAGAGCGTGTCTAAATTGATAATATGGCTTAACGATGCACCCATTGCATCTAAATCAATACGCATAAATACAAGGCAACGCGTACTGTGCAGTATAGATTCAGCGGATGGTGCAGAGGACCAGATTAAGCGTGCAGTATAGATTCAGCAGATGGTGCAGCGGACCAGATTAAGCGTGCGGTATAGATTCAGCACACCAGTCATGTCACACATTGTATTGGAAGATGAGCCCAGTTGACTAACGTTAATGGGGTTGGGTACAGGTAATGTTTTTTTTACGCATAAAAAACATTCAGCGTATTTTTCTCGATTTTTCGATATACTTCTCACACACATCTTAGACCGCCTTCTGTCCTGAAACTACCCCTTAACCCTCGCCCGTGCAGCGTCCGATCAGTGCGTGACCGTGCAGGGGGGTGGGGGGGGGGGGGGGGGGGGGGTTAGGGGGTACAACCCTCCCTCCTAGCGTTTCGCCCCTAAATGGGCTAGAGCTTCGATTAAAAAACGAGCGTGTTGCTTGTCATGAGAGAAAGCCATTGATACCAAAGATTTTAAGGTCCTAGGTCATTAGGTGACCTCTGGGGTATGTCAATGACCCAAAATTCAACCAAATTGTAAATGCGTATAAATTGAATTTAATCGAGCTGGAATCGCGAATGAGCATATAATTATGCTAAATGGGTGACAAATTTGAAATCAGCGTCACAAAATGTCCTAGAAACTGTCAAATTCCAAAAAGAACATGTCAGGTTTTTTTTGCTAGCCGCCACCCATTAATAGGTGACCAGGAGTGCCCCCACCCTCGATCCCAACGACGCACGACACCTTTCATTAACACCAGAGAACAAAAGAGAAAATATCGCGGCACTCCCAGCTAAGAAATGTAAAGAAACATAAAAAACATATGAGGAGAGGTAGTTTGGGCGTCCTAGAATGTCCTAGAAACTGCCAGAAGCCAACAAAGTAATATGAGGTCATCGGAGGTCAGTGACCTCGGTTGACCTCTGAAAAGGTCAATCGAGGTCCCAATCTCAATGGAAACCACAAGTGTCACCTGGAAACACCTGTGCATATGCTCCTGAACAACAAACACTATGAAACTGCACAAGTTACAAGGATCAATACTACGGGACTCCAGTTGCGCCTGACATGACCTTGAAAAACAGGTCAAAGGTCACGGGTCATGTGACCTACAACTTAAATGTTTTCCAAATATGTGTCAAATTGTTCACAAGTAGGATACTGAAAGTTCCATCGCAATCGCGTGATATTTACGCGAGTTATTCCCGAAAAAAGGAAGGGGGTGGGGGCATCAACTGGCGAGGGTTAACTTCTCGTATATTTTTAACAATTGTTCTTGATTTTGTTTGTGACGTCACCACGACCATAGTGATTTGTGACGGAACTTTTGATTTTCACTATGGCTGTGACGTCACAACTACGAGGACCATGAACTTCATTGTTTTAGTTTTTAATCATTTCTGAGTTCATTTATATATATTTTTTTACATTTATATTATTACAAATTATCCTTGTTGTTATTAACCCAAAATATTGGTACCTTTCAAAATTGTCCCCAGCCCCATTGACCGGACGGACATGATCCCCTGATCCAGAGTATGCCTTACTGAAACAACCGAGGCTGATTGCATGCGATGAAAAACCGCTGAATCAGTACGATTTGTTTACGTTCGACTTAATGAAGAACGCAATATAATTCGGTATTTTGAACCAAACCAGCAATACCTATGCTGTACATGTTAGTGGGAACCAATGACTGGGTACCGTCAGAGGCGGAACTTTTTGTTTTTCGTTGGGGTTGTAATTGAGTCGGCGACCGGGGGGTATTATTTTTGTATGGTCATCATCAGTTAAGGGTCATTATTTTGTTTAGTCAGACTTGAATCGACTAAAAATAATGAGCCGTTACAAGTCCGCTAAGGGCCCCTCAGACCGAAGGCACCTCAGGCTAACTGAAGGCCCCTCAGGCCATCCGAGGGCTAACCTAGGACAGACAAGGCCCCTCAGACCGACTGAGGGCCACCTCAGGCCGACCGAGAGCTCCTCAGGCAGACTGAGGGCCCCACAGGCCGACTGAGGGCCCCGGGCCGGCTGAGGCCTCCTAAGGCTAACTGAGGGCCCACTCAAGCCGAGTGAGTGTCCCCTCAGGCCGACCGAGAGCCCCTCAGGCAGATTGTGGGCCCCTCAGGCTGACTGATAGCAGGCGCGGATCTAGGGGGGGGGCTCTAGGGCGCCCCCACCCCCTGAGCCGGGTCGCGCCCATGTATCGCCCGCCAAGCACGCCCGCAGGGCGCAACTTTGTGTATGTTGCGCCCCCCCCCCCCCTTCACTGAATTCCTGGATCCGCGGCTGGAGAGCCCCACAGGCTGGCTGAGGGCTATCTGAGGCCGACTGAGCTCCCCCTCCCCCTAAGGCTGACTGAGGGCAAAGGGCAAAGCAATCTCCAGGGCCCCCCGAAGCGTCAGGGACCATTTGAATAAATGAGGGCCCCTTTTCCTGTTATTGAGCATGAGCGGGGGGAGAAGTAAATTGACGACCGAGTGCACCCTCGGGCCGATCGAAGACCCCTCGTCCTCGAGCCGACCGAAGGCCACTCAGGCCGACCGAGGGCCCCTCAGACCGACCGAAGGCTTTCTCAGGTCCACCGAAGACCCCCTCAGGCCGACTGAAGGCCCCTCAGGCCGACTGAAGGCCCCCTCAGGCCGACTGAGGGTTCCCTCAGGCAAACCGAGGGCCCTCTCAGGCAGACCGAGGGTCCCTTCAGGCTGACCGAGAGCTCACTGAGAACGACGAGGACTGACCGAGGGTCCCCTCAGGCTGTTCGAGGACACCTCGAGAGCCCTCGGTCAATTTCTTTTTCGGTCAAAAATAAATAAAAATATTTCAAGAGGGGCCCTCATTGCACATTTTTGGGGGCAACACCATATGTTTGCTCCCCAATTTCTTGAGCTGCTCCCCTGCCCCCCCCCCCCCCCTTCCGCCGCCCCTGTCCCCCACGTTCCTACGCCTCTGGTTTGTGCATCCGCAAGGTTTTTCAGAGATAACGAACAACAGCGGCACGAAGCGTCGCCGTTTTTCTTTGCCCCTTATACCTCATCTCTTGTCTAACTTCTTTGATTTGCTTTTGAAATTTTGATCTTTGAGAGAACCACTCGCATGCATTTTGTTGCGGATTTGAGCTTTTCTCGTCTTTGGGTACCTTTTACTCCATCAAATTTCCCTTGCTTAACAAAATGAATGATTTCAACAAAAATCCTTTCCCAATAGGGGGGGTGCTTGTCCCTCTAACAGGCGTCCATAAGAGAACAGAACAATCTGGTTATGCCGACTTGTTCTGCGTTTGATTTTTAGTGGCGCATAGGTGTCGCCAAGGGGGAGGGGCACCGTGTTCCCGGAACCTGGGGACTGATAACCCCTAGACATCGATACATATAGATATTTTAGGTTCGGAAAAATGGAGCAGGTTGATGAAATCGGAGGTTCGCTTCGACACAAAATCTTCATTTTTGGGCAAAATATGATGTGTTTATTCCTAGGAAAAGTCGTTTCTTAGGACGCAAAAGTCTGCCAGAAAAATGGCCTCTCGAACTTAAAATGTCTGGCGATGCCAATGGTCTAGGTCCGGTCCTTTTATATATTACAGCTGAGATATACAAACACATATAACCTATTTCACACAAGGCAAACAAATTAGGCGAGAACCAAACAGCATCGCTTTAGTAATAATACAAGAGGCAAATATGACGCGGCTATGCCAAAATATGCGTATTTATCTTGTCCGTTGCATTGACGTATGTGTGTTATTGCATTTCAATATTGCTGCTGTTTTCGATAAGTTTTGGTTTGATTGATGTAGGATTAGGTGCCTTGGATTAGGCTATTTTCTTTTAAAATGACTTTTACTGATGTGGCCCTCTACTTTTCAACACAATGACCATGTATATCTTGTGAAAATAATATTTGTCTGGCTAAACATTGAAGGTTGTGATAATCATGATTTTAAACTCATTGTATTTAGGTCTGATTATTTCTATTCGTTTTCCAGCTTAGAATGTTGGTATGCTTTCAGACACAAACATATTTATAATATTGGTCAAGTTCTTCATTAAGTGTCAATTTCACCAACATATTTACACTCAAATTGTAATACCTTTGGCGAACCATGTAAGGGTGCATTCTAATGTGTGACATTTATCCAGAACTAAGCCCAATGTGAAATATGCTACACTCAATCTTGCTTTTCTCATGTTTTAGATGTAAACACCCATACCTCTTGCCATTGTGTGTGTCTGAAATTAAAAAAAGTTACCTGTTTGCCAATAAGTAGTGTTGTTCTTTAGTGTTTATGACCGAACTGAATATGATCCTACGGCCTACATAGGGGTTGTACCTACATAGTCGTTCTCAGCAATTTGGAGATAATATGTTGTACCTATTGTTGGATTTTAAATGTTATTTTATGACAAACTTTACTAACAATTTAAAGTTTGTTCTTTCCTGTGTTCATATATGTTTTCATTATTTTGCTTGATTGTTATTGAAAATCCTTTGGTGATGTTGCGTACCGTTCACAGTATTTATTTACTTAGGTATGCATTCACTGACAATGTTGGGGTTGTAATATTCATAATTGGGGATGTAATTTGTGAGGATGCAGTTGTAGCTACAACCCCAAAAGTATATAAAGTTCCGCATGTGGGTACCATGACCATATGTATGTGGGTATGACCAAGAAGTCAGATTTACCTGAAACTCATACCATCAGTAGTAGTTTCAACAATCAATGACTGAAATTATTTTAACACGAGCCCTGGAAAGCCTCTGAGAATTACACGCACTGAAGGGGAAGGAGGATCTCCCTAAGATATCGCCCCCCATAAGAGCCACAATAACTAAATTTGTAGAGTAAGGAGATTCTGTAGGGAACTCTGTTTTTCGAAATTTGTATGACCCTAGTTCAATATTTTCAAGATCAAATGGGGTCAAATATGGGATATTTTTAGCACTTTGCTCCAGAAACCCCCACATATCTCGGGAACTATGTTAGCTAGGAGCAAACGGAAAACAACAATCGAAAGCTATTGACGAATGCAGTCGCATTGCCATTGTGACCTCGAATTTTACTCCTCGACCTCGAATTTTAGACCTCGAATTTTAGCTCAGGTCAATGGTTTAGGCTTCAGGGAAAAAAACAGATTTTTTGTCAACCCAGTTTTCCGCAAATATATTTTATATAATAAAGATAAGACGATAATTTTGACACCATCGTGTTAGTCTCGTCAAGGCACTTCGAACCATATTCATGTTGACTAGTTTAGATCAACTTATAAATTTGACCTCAGGTCAAGGTCAAGTGGTGAACCAATTAGGTCATCCTGTAGATTGGGAGACGTGTCTAGACGAGATATACACATTGATACCGGTTTCACTTCTCTATCTTAATTCTGTCGAGAGTTATTGACAAAACAGTGTTGGTGACCTCAGTCCTCAAATGACCTCGGCTGACCCTGTCATTAGTCATAGTTGTCATTGAACGAAAATTGCACCTGGATAATCAATAATGGCCTATGATAACACGATCCAGAAGGAATTGGACTGATATCATACGTATCCTCGAAATAGAAAGCATTTGAATATTTCCTCATTGACTTATAATGGGAGGTCACGAAATTCACCCGACCTTAGGTCACCGATATAAAAAAAATATGAGATAAGCGAATTGTATGTACTTTTGACCTTATGAAATCTTGCAAGTTTGAAAGCAATCGGCAAAAAAACTGTGGCTGTGGTACGCCAGCAAACGTTTTGGAGGTGGGGTCACGTGATGAGGCCATTCTTATTTTTAAAAAAATAGAGCCGTGTCTCGATTTTTTGTAAACAAAAATAGCCTCAGGACCCGGTGCGGGAGATGTTAAGCGTCGAAATAGCGCCTCGGAAATCCAAAGCCAATTAATATGCGGGTAGTTTACACACTCCCAAATAGCAAATACAAAAAATAGCATATTTCCAGTCTCTCTCCAAAACTAACCAAATTCCCGAGGCCATTCTTTTAAAATAAAAATCGAGCCACGGCTTTTTAAATAAGAATAGCCTTAGGTCTGGTGACCTGACCTGAGATGACCCGAGGTCAATAATTGCACATAATGTGGGTAATATATTTCCGATATGCGCGCCGCCGTTTTTCCGCTATCCTCCAAAACTTTAGGGAGGGGAGAATTTCGCCCTCCCCCTCCAGTGCGCGTGTTGAGGTGGCGAAAATAAACAACGATCTTAACAATCTAACATTTTAACAGTTTTCAAGATATCACTTGTTCTGCAGTGTACAAACATACAGGCCGTCAGGTGTAGATCTAGTGTTATATAATGACTCAACATCGGGAGAATTGGTGACGAATATAGCACGGATCAAAGCTTCGCTGCCTGAGAGATTCATTCTCTTGACATTGGGGCAGGCGAACAGTGTATGATGATTTCCCCAGGAGCTTACCTGCAGCTTCAAAGCCTTTCCAAATGGGAAGAGATTGACTGGGCGGCTCAGTGAAAAATGGCGTCTCATTGCGGCAGTAGTGAACAACACTTCACGCATTTGTTATGATTGGTGAGCCTTGTGTACTGACTACTGATTCAACTGACGAGACGACAGGATGAGACGAAAGCACAACCCGAGCTCCCGATCTTTGAAACTGAACCTTCCCTGTGAGAGCCTGATCGAGCGCGAGGGGAAATCTGTTTCTTATTAAGAGTACGACTTTTATTTTAATATGTCCTTATCAGGTAACTATCGATCAAGTGCTAATCTAATTATTCAGTGTGTGCAGTGAAATATCCTACATCACCATCCGTTTGTCACGGTTGTCCCCATTCCGCGCGTTCCGCCGCAGGCTATCTGGAGATGGCCCCGCCCATACCTCCCCCCACGCACACACTTCCGCTCACGCCCCACTGTATCGCGCTGCTCCTGATGACTCACGCCCCTCTGTATCGGCGCTGCTCCTGATGGCCCACGCCCCCTGTATCGGCGCTGCTCCCGATGGTTCACGCCCCTGTATCGGCGCTGCTCCCTATGGCTCACGGCCCCCTGTATCGGCGCTGCTCCCGATGGCTCACGCCCCCTGTATCGGCGCTGCTCCGATGGCTCACGCCCCCTGTATCGGCGCTGCTCCCGATGCTCACAGCCCTCTGTATCGGCGCTGCTCCCGATGGCTCACGCCCCCTGTATCGGCACACTGCTCCCGATGGCTCACGCCCCTCTGTATCGGCGCTGCTCCCGATGGCTCACGCCCCCTGTATCGGCGCTGCTCCCGATAGCTCACGCCCCCTGTATCGGCGCTGCTCCGATGGCTCACGCCCCCTGTATCGGCGCTGCTCCCGATGGCTCACGCCCCCTGTATCGGCGCTGCTCCCGATGGCTCACGCCCCCTATATCGGCGCTGCTCCGATGGCTCACGCCCCCTTTATCGGCGCTGCTCCCTATGGCTCACGCCCCCTGTATCGGCGCTGCTCCCTATGGCTCACGCCCCCCTGTATCGGCGCTGCTCCCTATGGCTCACGCCCCCTGTATCGGCGCTGCTCCGATGGCTCGCCCCTGTATCGGCGCTGCTCCCGATGGCTCACGCCCCCTGTATCGGCGCTGCTCCCTATGGCTCACGCCCCCTGTATCGGCGCTGCTCCCTATGGCTCACGCCCCCTGTATCGCGCTGCTCCCTATGGCTCACGCCCCCTGTATCGGCGCTGCTCCCTATGGCTCACGCCCCCTGTATCGGCGCTGCTCCCTATGGCTCACGCCCCCTGTATCGGCGCTGCTCCTGATGGCTCACGCCCCCTGTATCGGCGCTGCTCCCTATGGCTCACGCCCCCTGTATCGGCGCTGCTCCTGATGGCTCACGCCCCTCTGTATCGGCGCTGCTCCTGATGGCTCACGCCCCTCTGTATCGCGCTGCTCCGATGGCTCACGCCCTCTGTATCGGCGCTGCTCCCGATGGCTCACGCCCCCTGTATCGGCACTGCTCCCGATGGCTCACGCCCCTCTGTATCGGGCGCTGTCCCGATGGCTCACGCCCCTGTATCGGCGCTGCTCCGATAGCTCACGCCCCCTGTATCGGCGCTGCTCCCTATGGCTCACGCCCCCTGTATCGGCGCTGCTCCTGATGGCTCACGCCCCTGTATCGGCTGCTCCTATGGCTCACGCCCACCTGTAATCGGCGCTGCTCCTGATGGCTTACGCCCCTCTGTATCGGCGCTGCTCCTGATGCTCACGCCCCCTGTATCGGCGCTGCTCCCGATGGCTCACGCCCCCTGTATCGGCGCTGCTCCCGATGGCTCACGCCCCCTGTATCGGCGCTGCTCCCGATGGCTCACGCCACTGTATCGGCGCTGCTCCCGATGGCTCACGCCCCCTGTATCGGCGCTGCTCCGATGGCTCACGCCTCTGTATCGGCGCTGCTCCCGATGGCTCACGCCCCCTGTATCGGCGCTGCTCCCGATGGCTCACGCCCCCTGTATCGGCGCTGCTCCTGATGGCTCACGCCCCCTGTATCGCGCTGCTCCCGATGGCTCACGCCCCCTGTATCGTCGCTGCTCCCGATGGCTCACGCCCCCTGTAGCGGCGCTGCTCCCGATGGCTCACGCCCCTGTATCGGCGCTGCTCCTGATGGCCACGCCCCTTGTATCGCGCTGCTCCCGATGCTCACGCCCCCTGTATCGGCGCTGCTCCCGATGGCTCACGCCCCTGTATCGGCGCTGCTCCTGATGACTCACGCCCCTCTGTATCGGCGCTGCTCCCGATGGTCTCAGCATTACCGGTCGCCTGCTCTGGAAG
>JAXIVJ010010593.1:7500-46597 GCA_036785665.1 Chirona hameri | reverse complement strand
GTAAATATTTGATAAGGAACACTGAAGTAATAATTCGAGTTATTTATGTATTTTTTCCTGAAATTAATGTATCAACCCGACATTGATTGGGGTCTCAGCAGAACGCCATTGATTGGGGGGGGGGGGGGGGCTACACGCCCCTGGTTGTCTTCCGAACCAATCATCGCAGCGAGACGCGCAAGGCGGAGATCGAAATCTCTCAATGAGGTGAATCTACAGCATGCTACAAAATGTCAAAGTGAGGTCAAATGTCAGGTCACAGTCAGGTCAAATGTCAAAATCGGCGTATTTGAGTTTATGGGCCATACTTTCCATCCAAAGCCTTCGATTGCGACCAGTTTCACCCAAAGTGTTGCTAAATGTATGATACATATCTTACATGAGCTAAAGTGAGATTGTTGGCCAAGGTCAAGGTCAAGGTCAGGTCACAAAAGGTCACTATGTTCAAAATATCTATGGAAGTCATGCAACACATGTATTATGAGTTATTTTACACGTATAATTCAATAATGATAGTCATTTTACCACCTGACTTCATTTACGTGAAATAAATGTAAATTTCAGGTCAAGTTCGGGTACCCGAAGGTCAAAATGTTAAATTGTTAAATCTAAACAAAAAAGGTATGTTCCCAGACCAGTTTTGTCTCCGAAATACAGTGGTTGCATTTATTTGTTTGTATATAGTCCATGAAAGCCAAAAAACGCAATTTTAAAATACGACGTCATGAGTTACCCATACTTTAGATGTCATGTCAGCCAAAAATAAGGAGATCAGTTTGAAATTTGGTATGGTAGTTGCCTATGTTTGGTTCTCTGACATATCTTTCGTTTTTTGTAAATATTTTTGACAATTTTTATTTTGTGAAATTCCTCCCACCAAAAAAAAACTTTTTTTAAAGTAATTGAGAGTCAAAAACTAAAATGTTCAAAAATCCGAGATCGCTTGTTTGTAGCCGTTGCAATTTGTTATCTTTTGGCGTTTTTGTATTGCATTTTGCTTCAAATGTGGCATTTGTACGGCCTGGCAAAGGTTAGCTGATTTTGGTGTAAAACTCGTGTGTAGTGACGTCACTAAATTCGCTATAACTTGAGATAAAAATTGACGAAATGTCTTCATTTTTGCACACAAGACGTAAACATAATATATAAGAAGATACCTGAAGTTTCACGTTGATAGCGCTATTATTAATTCATCTATTGCGACAATTCATCAGGGGGGGGGGGGGGGGGTCGTTAAACGCCCCCTCCCCCCAGACAATGGCGGGTTAACCAGCTAGATAAACACCATGACAATGATAGCACTGTACTCACCGTTCCAATCAGTATAAGTGGGCAGTGAAGTTAAGATACAATTAGTGCCTGGGGCTGTCCGCTGTCCTGCTATCCTGCTGTCCGCTGTCCACTGGCTGTTGTCCGCTATCCGCTATCCGCTGTCCGCTGTCCGCTGTCCGCTGTCCGCTGTCCTCTGTCCGATGTCCGCTGTCCTCTGTCCGCTGTCCTCTGTCCGCTGTCCGCTGTCCGCTGTCCACTGTCCGATGTCCGCTGTCCACTTGTCCACTGTCTCTGAATATTGTATTATTTTTTCCCCTCTTTTTTTTGCAGAAACCTTTTTTTGCCGTTTTTTTCGCTATCTTTGAAAAATTTGAGGGAGGGGGGGGGGAATCAACCCCCCTGCAGGGCGCGGGTTAAGGGAATGTCATTTCCTTTCTTTTGACGTTCTCTATTTGCAAGTTGCATTAAAACTCGATTTCGTATAATTTTTCAAACATTTATCGTTTTTCCACCAAAAATGGCATAACATAACGTTCATTAAAATTGCATTATCTCTCAATGTGCTGAACTAAATTCATTGAAATTTAGTAAGAAGACGTATAATTTATACAGCATAAGGTACTGCAAGTGTCACGTCGATATATGTTACAGTTTTCAAGTTATTTATTAAATCTGTGAGGGGAGGGGTAAAATTTACACACACCCGCCCCAGCGGGGCGCGGTTTAACCCGGCTGTGAAGAGTAGTGCGTAGGCGTGTCTTCTGCTGAGCTTACCGCTTGCACTTACTTCAGAAAACATTTGCACCTGCATTTTATACGGTGTCTGAGTGGAATGGGGTGACCACAAAGTACCGACAACAGATACAGATACAGATGTTTATTAACACAAGATACAAATGCACACACATATATTATTTACCAAGGGTTAACAGGACAGTCGTTTTTCGCTTTTGCCGACACGTCAAATATAGACACATTTTGCAAGTGAAGGGTGAACATGTCCAAAACAATTGACAAACACACATTAGCTACGGGCTTGTAGTTCGAAAAGTGGCAGCTCTAACCTACAAAAATATATTTTCTAGCCGCCCTGTCCCGCGGGCAGACTGCAGGTCTGCTGAGAGCTGCAGTATGACCTCAACATGGCTGGTTATCCCTGCAGCTGACCGTCACTGTCTACTGAGCGCTGCAGTATAACCTCAGTATGGCTGGTTATCTCTGTCTACTGAGCGCTGCAGTGTAACCTCAACATGGCTGGTTATCCCTGTCTACTGAGCGCTGCAGTGTAACCTCAACATGGCTGGTTATCTCTGTCTACTGAGCGCTGCAGTGTAACCTCAGCATAGCTGGTTATCCCTGCAGCTAACCGTCACTGTCTACTGAGCGCTGCAGCGTAACCTCAGCATGGCTGGTTATCCCTGTCTACTGAGCGCTGCAGTGTAATCTCAACATGGCTGGTTATCACTGTCTACTGAGCGCTGCAGTGTAACCTCATCATGGCTGGTTATCCCTGTCTACTGAGCGCTACAGTGTATCCTCATCATGGCTGGTTATCCCTGTCTACTGAGCGCTGCAGTGTAATCTCAACATGGCTGGTTATCACTGTCTACTGAGCGCTGCAGTGTAACCTCATCATGGCTGGTTATCCCTGTCTACTGAGCGCTACAGTGTATCCTCATCATGGCTGGTTATCCCTGTCTACTGAGCGCTGCAGTGTAACCTCATCATGGCTGGTTATCCCTGCAGCTGACCGTCACTGTCTACTGAGCGCTGCAGTGTAGCCTCAGCATGTCTGGTTATCCCTGTCTACTGAGCGCTGCAGTGTAACCTCATCATGGCTGGTTATCTCTGCAGCTGACCGTCACTGTCTACTGAGCGCTGCAGTGTAACCTCAGCATGGCTGGTTATCACTGTCTACTGAACGCTGCAGTATAACCTCAACATGGGCTGGTTATCTCTTCTACTGAGCGCTGCAGTGTAGCCTCATCATGGCTGGTTATCCCTGCAGCTGACCGTCACTGTCTACTGAGCGCTGCAGTGTAACCTCAGCATGGCTGGTTATCCCTGCAGCTGACCGTCACTGTCTACTGATCGCTGCAGTGTAACCTCAGCATGGCTGGTTATCCCTGTCTACTGAGCGCTGCAGTGTAACCTCAGCATGGCTGGTTATCCCTGTCTACTGAGCGCTGCAGTGTAACCTCAGCATGGCTGGTTATCCCTGTCTACTGAGCGCTACAGTGTAACCTCAGCATGGCTGGTTATCCCTGTCTACTGAGCGCTGCAGTGTTACCTCATCATGGCTGGTTATCCCTGCAGCTGACCGTCACTGTCTACTGAGCGCTGCAGTGTAGCCTCAGCATGGCTGGTTATCCCTGCAGCTGACCGTCACTGTCTATTGAGCGCTGCAGTGTAACCTCAGCATGTCTGGTTATCCCTGTCTACTGAGCGCTGCAGTGTAACCTCATCATGGCTGGTTATCCCTGCAGCTGACCGTCACTGTCTACTGAGCGCTGCAGTGTAGCCTCAGCATGGCTGGTTATCCCTGCAGCTTGACCGTCACTGTCTGCTGAGCGCTGCAGTATAACCTCAGCATGGCTGGTTATCCCTGCAGCTGACCGTCACTGTCTACTGAGCGCTGCAGTGTAACCTCAGCATGGCTGGTTATCTCTGCAGCTGACCGTCACTGTCTACTGAGCGCTGCAGTGCAACCTCATCATGGCTGGTTATCCCTGCAGCTGACCGTCACTGTCTACTGAGCGCTGCAGTGCAACCTCATCATGGCTGGTTATCCCTGTCTACTGAGCGCTGCAGTGTAACCTCAGGATGGCTGGTTATCCCTGTCTACTGAGCGCTGCAGTGTAACCTGAACATGGCTGGTTATCTCTTCTACTGAGCGCTGCAGTGTAGCCTCAGCATGGCTGGTTATCCCTGCAGCTGACCGTCACTGTCTACTGAGCGCTGCAGTGTAACCTCAGCATGGCTGGTTATCTCTGTCCACTGAGCGCTGCAGTGCAACCTCAGCATGGCTGGTTATCCCTGTCTATTGAGCGCTGCAGTGTAACCTCAACATGGCTGGTTATCTCTGCAGCTGACCGTCACTGTCTTCTGAACGCTGCTGTGTAACCTCATCATGGCTGGTTATCCCTGTCTACTGAGCGCTGCAGTGTAACCTCAACATGGCTGGTTATTCCTGTCTACTGAGCGCTGCAGTATAACCTCAGCATGGCTGGTTATCCCTGTCTACTGAGCGCTGCAGTGTAACCTCATCATGGCTGGTTATCCCTGTCTACTGAGCGCTGCAGTGTAACCTCAGCAGGGCTGGTTATCTCTGCAGCTGACCGTCACTGTCTACTGAGCGCTGCAGTGTAACCTCAACATGGCTGGTTATCTCTGCAGCAAACCGTCACTGTCTACTAAACGCTGCAGTGTAACCTGATCATGGCTGGTTATCACTGTCTACTGAACGCTGCAGTGTAGCCTCAACATGGCTGGTTATCACTGTCTACTGAGCGCTGCAATGTAACCTCAACATGGCTGGTTATCTCTGTGTACTGAGCGCTGCAGTGTAACCTCAGCATGGCTGGTTATCCCTGTCTACTGAGCGCTGCAGTGTAACCTCATCATGGCTGGTTATGCCTGTCTACTGAGCGCTGCAGTGTAACCTCAACATGGCTGGTTATCCCTGTCTACTGAGCGCTGCAGTGTAACCTCAGCATGGCTGGTTATCCCTGTCTACTGAGCGCTGCAGTGTAACCTCATCATGGCTGGTTATCCCTGCAGCTGACCGTCACTGTCTACTGAGCGCTGCAGTGTAACCTGAACATGGCTGGTTATCCCTGTCTACTGAGCGCTGCAGTGTAACCTCATCATGGCTGGTTATCCCAGCAGCTGGCCATCACTGTCCCCGGTTACTGCTGACTGCACTCGGGCCGGTAACAGTCAGCAAGTCACTGTCCCCGTCACTGTCCCCGGTTACTGCTGACTGCACTCGGGCCGGTAACAGTCAGCAAGTCACTGTCCCCGTCACTGTCCCCGGTTACTGCTGACTGGACTCGGGCCGGTAACAGTCAGCAAGTCACTGTCCCCGTCACTGTCCCCGGTTTCTGCTGACTGCACTCGGGTCGGTAACAGTCAGCAAGTCACTGTCCCCGTCACTGTCCCCGGTTACTGCTGACTGCACTCGGGCCGGTAACAGTCAGCAAGTCACTGTCCCCGTCACTGTTTCATGTTACTGCTGACTGCACTCGGGCCGGTAACAGTCAGCAAGTCACTGTCCCCGTCACTGTCCCCGGTTACTGCTGACTGCACTCGGGCCGGTAACAGTCAGCAAGTCACTGTCCCCGTCACTGTTTCATGTTACTGCTGACTGCACTCGGGCCGGTAACAGTCAGCAAGTCACTGTCCCCGTCACTGTCCCCGGTTACTGCTGACTGCACTCGGGCCGGTAACAGTCAGCAAGTCACTGCCCCCGTCACTGTCCCCGGTTACTGCTGACTACACTCGTGTCGGTAACAGTCAGCAAGTCACTGTCCCGGTTACTGCTGACTGCACTCGGGCCGGTAACAGTCAACAAGTCACTGTCCCCGGTTACTGCTGACTGCACTCGGGCTGGTAACAGTCAGCAAGTCACTGTCCCCGGTTACTGCTGACTGCACTCGGGCTGGTAACAGTCAGCAAGTCACTGTCCCCGGTTACTGCTGACTGCACTCGGGCCGGTAACCGTCAGCAAGTCACTGTCCCCGGTTACTGCTGACTGCACTCGGGCCGGTAACAGTCAGCAAGTCACTGTCCCCGGTTACTGCTGACTGCACTCGGGCCGGTAACCGTCAGCAAGTCACTGTCCCCGGTTACTGCTGACTGCACTCGGGCCGGTAACAGTCAGCAAGTCACTGTCCCCGTCACTGTCCCCGGTTACTACTGACTGCACTCGGGCCGGTAACAGTCAGCAAGTCACTGTCCCCGGTTACTGCTGACTGCACTCGGGCCGGTAACAGTCAGCAAGTCACTGTCCCCGGTTACTGCTGACTGCACTCGGGCCGGTAACCGTCAGCAAGTCACTGTCCCCGGTTACTGCTGACTGCACTCGGGCCGGTAACAGTCAGCAAGCTGACACGGGACGTAACAATGCCTTGAGCATGACGCATCGGCCCAGAACCCATCAAAGCGAGTGTATACACAGTTATCATCAGAATCAAGGCCAGGTTCACTGTATTCTGCATTCCAGCCAGAGTATGTGAGGCGGCCACAGCGATCGGCCCCAACAAACGACTCCTCCGTCCTACCGCGCCTGTAGTCCAGCCAGGGAATAACAGGAGACACATCTGCAGCACACTGGTTCTCCTCCTCGGAGCGGGGCGCGGGCAGGTGCGCTCCGAACTCGGCACAGGCCGCCCCTGCCTCGGTGTAGTTGACCCATTGAAGCAGCGAGCGCAGACAGCGGCCGGCACAGCGGGTGAAGCCATCCGGGCAGCCGCACGGATCCGACGCGTCACCTGGGAATGCAAAGCTGTAGTGACCAACCCCTACCATTGCTCGTTTATTATATTATACAAGCACAACCGCCAGACTACATTTCACTCCAGTGAGGCGGGGGTAGTTATGTTGGCAAAGGTGGGCATCCTTAACCCGGCATTGACTTGGGTCTCAGCTGAACACCATTGACCGAGGGGGGGGGGGGGGGGGGGGGGGGGGCGTTAAACCCCCCTGGTTATCTTCCGAACCGATAATCGCAGTAAGACGCACAAGGCGGCATTCCAAAGCGCTCAATGACATGGAAACTAAAGCACACTAAACAAATGTCAAATTGAGGTCACATGTCATGTCACGGTCAGGTCAAAGGTCAAATTCGAGGTATTTGAGTTTATGGGTCATACTTTTCATATAAAGTCTTCGATTGCGACCATGATCACCCAAAGTGCTCTCAAAGGTATAATATACATTCCAAATGAGCTAAGGTGAGATTGTTGGCCAAGGTCAAGGTCAAAGTCAGGTCACAAAAGGTCACTATACACAAATATCTACGAAATCCATGCAACACATGTTTAACCCGCGCGGCGCTGGGGTCTCCATCCGAACGTGCGGCGCTGGGGTCTCCATCCGAACGTGCGGCGCTGGGGGGGGGGGGGGGGGGTAAATCTTACCCCCCCCCCCCTCATATCTTCCGAACCAATAACCGCAGCGAGATGCGCAAGGCGGGGATCGAAAGCTCTCAGTGAGAAGAATCTAACGCATGCCCGAAAATATTAACTTAAGGTCACATGTCAGGTCACGGTCAGGTCAAGTGTCAAAATGTAAGTATTTGGGTTTTTGGGCTATACTTTCCATCCAAAGCCTTGTATTGCAACTATTATCTCACAAAGTGCTCCCAAATGTATAATGCATCTCCCGCATAAGTACAAGTGAAATTTAAAGCAAAGGTCAAGGTCAAGGTCAGGTCACAAAAGGTCACAGGTCTACGAAAGCCATGCGACACATGTTGTATGGGTTATTTTACACGTATAATTCGATAGAAGCAGCCATTTTCACAGCTTGACACCATATAATCGCCCTCAGGTCAAGGTCAGGTCACAATAAGGTCAAAATTTGAAATTGATTAATCTAAATAAACATTGCATGTTTCTAGACTAGTTTTGTCTTCGAAATACAGTGGTGGCATTTATTTGTCTGTAACTGGTCAGTAAAAGCCAAATAACCTAATTAAAAAAATGACGTCATGAGTTACTTATTCTTAGAGAGCCATAAGTCAGTCAAAAATAAAGAAATTGCTTTGAAATTTGATTTGAACATCGTTCATACTCGGTTCTCTAATATATCTTCCGGTTTTTTGAAAATCTTCAAACAAAAAACTTTTGTGGAAAATCTTCCCCAAAAATCAGTTTTTTTGCATTTTTGGGGGTTAAAAACCAAAAGTTTTGAACATCTGAGTTAGCCATGTTAAAGACAATGTTATTTGCTTTCTTTTGACGCCTTTTATTTGCGATTTGCACCAACACGCTATTTTCTACGATTTTTCAAACATTTAACGTTTTTTTCACCAAAAATTACATGACATGACGTCACTAAAACGTCATTATCTTCTCAAAATTTTCACGAATTTAAAAAAAAATGTAACACAAGATGTAGAATTGATGTACCATAAGGTACCGAAAGTTTCATTTCGATATCTGTCATAGTTTTTAAGTTATGGAGAAAATCCGGGAGGGGGGTAAAATTTACCCCCCAGTGCCGCGCGGGCTAACCCTATTTGTAACAGGCTCCTGGCTACCCCTATTTGTAACAGGGGGGGGGGGGCGGATTCCGCCCCCCGGAGATCTCGAGATCTACCCGTCCGATTTTCAAAAATGAAACGGTGTTTGGTTCCCCTCAACACGATCTACATTTATAAATAATAAAAAATCTAAATTTTGGATAGGGGGGCAACAGGGGGGCAAAAACCACAAATTTTAGTGGTATTCTTGATTCAACATAGCTTTTATGTTTATCGACCGATTTTAACACAACTAATAGGAATCGATAGAGATTGAATCGGACATTGATATATGACGGTAACGTTTGAAAATTCAAAAATCATAGGCGTGTGCAGGTCACTCAATATGGGGGTGAAATAAATGCGTAATAAAACCCTTTGTTGATGTTTTTTTTTGATAAATGAAATAGTATGTGATTTAGACATTAGAAAAACAGTTATTAATCATATTTTTTTGCCATAGGCGGTACCAGGTTAGTGAAAAAGGGGGGTAAAATTCGGAAAAATATTAACCGCAGACAAGTTGCTACCCAGCACTATAAATATGTTACTGATCATAGATAGTTCCTTTATGCATGTTGTACTTCATCATAGGCGTATCCAGGATCCAAACTAGGGCGGCGCAAGACCTTTTGATAAGTATATTGTCTGCTATTATGATACTAACTAGTCAACAGTGACTATTTCACGTACAACTTCAATTAACATTGCTTACCCCCCTTTTTACCCTACCTGAACTCGCCTATTATCTTATAATCGTTCGTAGAGTAGCCTGTGGTGCGTGTTTCATCCGAAAACTGCAGTATGTTATGTCATTGTACGCCCATGCCTCTTAGTTTCCTTGCAATAATATGACCCCCTTTCTTCCATTCCTGAGCGCGCCTCTGCCAAAAATGACTTTATCCCCTTTTCTGGTCTCATATGTGCATATATTATTATAAGCTAAACGTATATTGTGCCGTTATCGCTGGCATATCGTCATCACCATGCCAGTCACCCCCCTTTTCATGTTTCTGAACACGCCCCTGAAACTCTATATGTAATAAATTATGCAAATAATGGAAGCAGAAGCTATCTTTTACATCTTGATAGCTAGAAATGCCCCTTACATTGCTCTATTGGCTTCCCGCCAAGCATTGAATACTTCCTGGAAACCCCCCCCCCCCTTTTCAAGCCCCTGAAACCGCCTCTGCCATGCAATTTTGTATGATATTTCATTAACATCATCTAATTTGCACTTTTTGCAATCACGGTAAGCCGATGTAACTCCTTCATACTTGATGCAGTTAGGAAGAAACCGTGAAGATCGCATTTCCGTATTTTCGCCAAATGTCGCCTCCGGACCCACCCAAAACTGTGCCCTGGAACCGCCTCTGTTCAAGTTAAGAACTCAAAATTTGGCTCCAAATCCGGAGTTCAATTCTATGAAAAGTCCCCAAATTTCATGGGCCTGCTCCCAGCCGTTCTGGAGATATCTGCGAAAAACATGAGGGGGGGGGGCGGAATCCGCCCCCCCCCCCCCTGTTACAAATAGGGTTAATGGACTATTTTACGCGTATAATTCAATAGTGTTAATCATTTCACTACCTGACCACATGTACGTGAAGTTAGTGTCAAACTAAGGTCAAGGTCATGTCACATAAAGTCAAACTTTGAATTTGATAAATATAAATAAAAAAGGCATGTTTACGAACCAGTTTGGTCGCAGAAATATGGTGCTAACATTGATTTGTCTGTATCTTGTCAATACAGGCCACAAAACGCTATTTCAAACTATGACGTCATGAGTAACCTATACTTTCGATGCCATAAGTCAGTCACAAATACTGATATCAATTTGAAATTTGGTATGGTAGTTTCGCACATATGGTTATCTGACATGTATTCCGGTTTTTTGAATATCTTTGAACATTTTGATTTTGTGGTAATTTTTCCAAACACAATGTGTTTTTGAATTCCAGGGGATCAAAAATTAAATATTGTACAAATCCGAGATAGCCATGTTGTAGCCCTTGCCAATGTCTATCTTTCGACGTTTTTTATTGCATTTTGCTTAAAATATGGCATTTGCACAGCCTGTTAAAGTTTAGCTGATTTTTGTGTCAAACTCGTGGGTAGTGACGTCACTAAATTCGCTATATATCGAGATAAAAAATCTAACGAAACTGCTTCATTTTTGCATAGAAGTCGTCAAATCGAGGTAGAAGGTACCCGCAGTTTCACGTTGATAACGCTAATGTCATTTGTTTTTGACATTTGTTTTTGAGTTATTGCGAAAGTTCATCAGGGGGGGGGGGGGGCGTTAAACGCCCCCCGTAGTAAACACCGGGTTAACCTGCGCCTGCTGGGAGGTGGGGCAGAATATGTCACTTCACGGATTTTTCTCAATCACTTGGAAACTATGATAGATATCGACGTCAAACTTTCCGTACCTGATGCTAAATCAACTCTATGTCTTCTCACCAACGTTCAATGAAATTAATTTATTTTTTTGGGAGTTAATAGGAGTTAATTTAGTATTTTGGGAGTTAATGACGTTTTACGGACGTGTCATGTCATGTCGACATGTTTCATGGAAAAACGATACATGTTTGTAAAATCGTGGACAATCAAGTGCAAATTGCAAGTAAAAAACGTCAAAAGAAAGGAAATAATATTTTCTTCAAAATGACAATATCGGATTTTCGAAATTGTTAGTTATTGCCCCCCCCCCCAAAGAAAATAATTTTTGGTTAAAAAAAATCCCCACATAATACATTCTTTAACGATATTCAAAAATCGGAATAGGTATACATTGAAGAACCAAGTATGGATGATACCCAAACCAAATTTCAAAGCAAAATATCTTCTTCTTTTTTGCTCTTTGGATTTTGTTATGGCTCCCTAAGTATAAGTAACTCATGACGTCTTTTTAAGTTGCGTTTTTTTGCTTTTAGTGACCATAAATGCACACATGTAGGATCATTCCATACAGCCGCATCTGTATTTCTGAGACAAAAGTGGTGAGACTGAGACAAAAGTGGTCTAGAAACATGCCTTTTATATGTATATGTCTCTCTGTCTCTCTGTGTCAAATTTATCATGTCATTTGTATGTGTCTATGTCAAATTTTTCCCATTTGTGAGAGAGACATGTATTTGCACACAACACCCACCCCACGCACACGTTGTCGCACATGATGCTGCCCACTCTACCGATTATACATAAGAGCATACACAGTTTATTCTACGAGCATTAGAGATGTCGTCCATATAATCCCATCTAAATCCACATCGCTACAGGCTTACACAGATGGATCTTCAATCCACAGCGCACGCCGCACATGCTGCCATATCTACCCAGCCGACTGGCGCGTCCTCTACAACTCCCACCACTGATCGGAGCGCCACCTACGCCTCATCCCGCTCCACCAGCACCCCAGTGTTGTCCCTGGGGCGGAGGAAGACGACCGGCTTGCCGTGCGCGCCGGGCCGCGGCTCGTTCAGACAGCGCACCTGCAGCCGCTGCAGCTAAGCCACCGCCTCGGCGATGTTGTCCACTTCCGTACAGATGTGGTGCATGCCGCCCGACGGATGTTCGTCCAGGAAGTTCGTGATGGGACCGTCGGGCCCGAGCGGGTGCAGCGGGTTCAACTTGGTGTTGCCCAGGTTGATGAACACGGTGCGGACTCCGTGCCCCAGCAGCGGTGACCTTGTGACATTACTTTGACCTGAGGGCCATTATATGGGGTAAGGATGTCAAAATGTCTGCTACTATCGAATCCTACGCATGCAATAACCCATAAGACATGTGTCGCATGGCTTTCGTGGACCTCATGCCAATAGTGACCTATTTTGACCTGACATTGACCTTGAACTTCGCTTATAATTTTACTTTTGCTTATGCGGGAGATGCATTATGCCTTGTGTGCGATAATAGTCGCAATATAAGACTTTCGATGCAAAGTATGGCCCATAAACTCAAATACCTAAAATTTTGACTTTTTTACCTGATCGTGACCTGACATGTGACCTTATCTTGCAAATGTTGTGTATGCTGTAGATGCGTCTTATTGAGAGCTTTCGATTGCCGCCTTGTGAGTCTCGCTGCGGTTATTGGTGCGTACGATAACGCTGGGAGCAGAATCTGACCCCCGAGCAATTCGGCTGAATAGCCCGCTGTCTGTATCATTGGCATCTCCCGCATAAGTAAACGTGAAATTGTAAGCAAAGGTCAAGGTCAAGGTCAGGTCACAAAAGATCACAGGTCTACAAACGCCAAGCGACACATGTTGTATGGGTTATTTTAGACGTATAATTCGATAGTAGCAGTTATTTTCACAACCTGATCCCATATAATCGCCCTCAGGTCAAGGTCAGGTCAAAATAGGGACACAATTTGAAATTGATGAATCTAAATCAAAAAGGCATGTTTCTAGACCAACTTTGTCTCAGAAACACAGCGGTGGAATTTATTTGTTTTGATCTGGTTATTAAAGCCAAAAACGTAACTTAAAAAATGACGTCATGAGTTTCTTATACTTAGGGACCTTAGGGAGTCCATCAAAATTAGAGATATTGCTTTAAAATTTGGTCTGGGTAACGTCCATACTTGGTTATCTAACATACCTTCCGTTTTTTTATATCTTCAAGAAAAAACTTATTGTGGAAATTCTGCCGACAAAGTTATTTTGGTTGCATTTTTGGGGGACACAACCACCGAAGTTCGCAAATTCAAGATAGCCATTAGGAAGAAAATATTATTTACCTTCTTTTGAGGTTCTTATTTGCAATTTTCATGAACACTCTATTTTCTACGATTTGTCAAACATATATCGTTTTTCCACCAAAAATGGCATGACAAGACGTCATTACAACGTCATTGTCTCCCATCAATTGCATTGAAATTGTGCCGGAAGACGACAAATTGATGTACCATAAGGTACATCAATTTTCACGTTGATATATATCATAGTGTTCAAGTAATTGAGAAAGTCCAGGACGGGGCAGATTCCCCCCCCCCCCCCCAAGCGGGGCGCGGGAGCGCTTTACGGAGCCTTTATATTTTCAATTTTCATGAACACTCTATTTTCTACGATTTGTCAAACATATATCGTTTTTCCACCAAAAATGGCATGACAAGACGTCATTACAACGTCATTGTCTCTCCTAGCCACCCGGATCGTCACACCAGCGCCATCTGGGCCGTCATGCGCTGAGTCAATTTGGCTCAGTGTCAAGTTCAACCAGAAGCGCGCCACCACTATCGGCTGCATCTACCGACCTCCCTCATCGAGTTCATCGCAGGCGGACGCCGACTTCGATGACATCGATCAGCAGCTGCAGGCCGTCATCACCGCCCACCCGGCTCAGAGGATCGGACTGACCGGAGATCTAAACTCTGATTCGCAGACGAGCCCCGCTGCCCACCGTCGCCTCATCGAGCTTGGCGAGCGTTATGGACTAATCAACGTCGTGAACCAGCCCACCTTCTACCGTGGTGACACTCAGTCCATTCTCGATGTTGTGCTGCTGTCTCGTGAACTGTGTGATGTCGCTACTCCACCTGTGTGCACTGTTGATATTTGTCATTTTGTCACCCATCACCGCCGCGTCACTGTTCATTCATCCATTCCTCGTGTCAAACCCGTACCTCTGTACCGCACCGGGCGTAACTGGCGTGCGTTCAACGAGCAGGCATTCCTAAATGATGTTCGTAACATCGATTGGCACTCAGTAGTCGGTAGAGATAATCCCTGTGAACACCAATGGAATGCATTTGCCGATGTCACGAACCGTCTGCTCGACAAACATGCTCCCATCCGCAGGTTCAAGGTCCACAATCCCTCTCCTCCTCCCGTCAGCCGCGAGAGGTGAACACGAACATCGAACCTGTAACACGTGGTGAACACGAACATCGAACATGGAACACGTGGTGAACACGAACATCGAACATGGAACACGTGGTGAACACGAACATCGAACATGGAACACGTGGTGAACACGAACATCGAACATGGAACACGTGGTAAACACGAACATCGCACCTGTAACACGTGGTGAACACGAACATCGAACATGTAACACGTGGTGAACACGAACATCGAACCTGTAACACGTGGTGAACACGACATCGAACCTGTAACACGTGGTGAACACGAACATCGAACCTGTAACACGTGGTGAACACGAACATCGAACCTGTAACACGTGGTGAACACGAACATCGAACATAGAACACGTGGTGAACATGAACATCGAACATGTAACACGTGGTGAACACGAACATCGAACCTGTAACACGTGGTGAACACAAACATCGAACATGTAACACGTGGTGTATATTGTTCCAGAGGCATGTTCACGGGCCCTGCGCTTGGCTGCGGCTCGGCGGTCAGCAGTGGTCGACAGCAGGTGGGGTAGCTAAAACTGGGGACGGGCGGAAGGTATGACGTCACACGGCTGCGGTTGGCTGCGGTTCGGGCGGTTGGCACGGAGCAACCGCAGGATGAAATGTCACGTGAAGTGGCGCGTCGCGGCATTCAGTGTTCAAGAGACGTCTGCTTGTGGTGACGTATGAGGAAAGGGGCGTGGCTAGAGCCTGCTGGGGGCGTGACTTAGAGCTTGCTGGAAACCGCCGAACGGCAGGTGACCTTGAACAGGGCTCTGTGCGTCGTAGTGACACGAGCTCTCCTGCTGCCGCGGTGCGCGGTCGTGCCCTCAACAGAGCCGTGATGTCTCGACTGGTGTGCGCCGTGGTGATGGTGAGTACCTCTGGATAGATTGAGGGCAAGAATGGTGTAAACTGGTGGTGATCAGCTGTGGTGCTGGTGTAAACTGATCGTGATCAGCTGTGGTGCTGGGGTAAACTGGTGGTGATCAGCTGTGGTGCTGGTGTAAACTGGTGGTGATCAGCTGTGGTGCTGGTGTAAACTGATGGTGATCAGCTGTGGTGCTGGTGTAAACTGGTGGTGATCAGCTGTGGTGCTGGGGTAAACTGGTGGTGATCAGCTGTGGTGCTGGGGTAAACGTGGTGCTGGTGTAAACTAACAAATTACGTAAAAAAATACGTCAAACATACGTAACAAATACGTAAAACATACGAAATTGAAATGATCGAAAATGGATATCTAAATCTGAACCTGCCCGATATGGAATCGAAGTCCGAGAGAAATCGAAAGTAATTTGACACCGAAGTAAAATACAGATCGATATACCTATGCTTAAGTCAAATAAAAGTACAGTTCAGTACGTTGTGTATCCGAGCTATATCTATTTCTACAGCCTAGTTACAACACGCATTGAATATTGCAAAGAACTAAACAACTGAACGGTTGATTGTTAGATGGTGTGTGTTACACCCTTTGCATTACGGGACAATGCTGGGAAATTATAATATTTGGTCATGTCATTCGGATAAATTACCGCACACATTAGCACATTACGAGCGGTAGGCATTTTACAATATACAGTGTGAAGTGTACAGTGTGGTATTTTACAATATGCAGTGTGGAGTGTAGTGTGGTATTTTACAATATACAGTGTGGAGTGTGCAGTGTGGTATTTTACAATATACAGTGTGAAGTGTACAGTGTGGTATTTTACAATATACAGTGTGTAGTGTGCAGTGTGGTATTTTACAATATACAGTGTGTAGTGTGCAGTGTGGTATTTTACAATATACAGTGTGTAGTGTGCAGTGTGGTATTTTACAATATACAGTGTGGAGTGTACAGTGTGGTATTTTACAATATATAGTGTGGAGTGTGCAGTGTGGTATTTTACAATATACAGTGCGGAGTGTACATTGTGGTATTTTACAATATACAGTGCGGAGTGTACAGTGTGGTATTTTACGATATACAGTGTGGAGTGTACAGTGTGGTATTTTACAATATACAGTGTGGAGTGTACAGTGTGGTATTTTACAATATACAGTGTGGAGTGTGCAGTGTGATATTTTACAATATACAGTGCGGAGTGTACAGTGTGGTATTTTACAATATACAGTGCGGAGTGTACAGTGTGGTATTTTACAATACACAGTGTGGAGTGTACAGTGTGGCATTTTACAATATACAGTGTGGAGTGTAGTGTGGCATTTTACAATATACAGTGTGGAGTGTACAGTGTGATATTTTACAATATACAGTGTGGAGTGTACAGTGTGATATTTTACAATATACAGTGCGGAGTGTACAGTGTGGTATTTTACAATATACAGTGTGGAGTGTAGTGTGGTATTTGACAATATGCAGTGTGGAGTGTACAGTGTGGCATTTTATAATATACAGTGTGGAGTGTAGTGTGGCATTTTACAATATACAGTGTGGAGTGTACAGTGTGGTATTTTACAATATACAGTGTGGAGTGCACAGTGTGGCATTTTACAATATACAGTGCGGAGTGTACAGTGTGGTATTTTACAATATACAGTGTGGAGTGTACAGTGTGGCATTTTACAATATACAGTGTGGAGTGTAGTGTGGCATTTTACAATATACAGTGTGGAGTGTGCAGTGTGGTATTTTACAATATACAGTGTGGAGTGTACAGTGTGGTATTTTACAATATACAGTGTGGAGTGTACAGTGTGGTATTTTACAATATACAGTGTGGAGTGCACAGTGTGGTATTTTACAATATGCAGTGTGGAGTGTACAGTGTGGTATTTTACAATATACAGTGTGGAGTGTACAGTGTGGTATTTTACAATATACAGTGTGGAGTGCACAGTGTGGCATTTTACAATATGCAGTGTGGAGTGTACAGTGTGGCATTTTATAATATACAGTGTGGAGTGTAGTGTGGTATTTTACAATATACAGTGTGGAGTGTACAGTGTGGTATTTGACAATATACAGTGTGGAGTGTACAGTATGGTATTTTACAATATACAGTGTGGAGTGTACAGTGTGGTATTTTACAATATACAGTGTGGAGTGTAGTGCGGTATTTTACAATATACAGTGTGGAGTGTACAGTGTGGTATTTTACAATATACAGTGTGGAGTGTACAGTGTGGTATTTTACAATATACAGTGTGGAGTGCACAGTGTGGTATTTTACAATATACAGTGTGGAGTGTACAGTGTGGTATTTTACAATATACAGTGTGGAGTGTACAGTGTGGTATTTTACAATATACACATACAGTGTGGAGTGTACAGTGTGGTGTTTTACAATATACAGTGTGGAGTGGGCAGTGTGGTATTTTACAATATACAGTGTGGAGTGTACAGTGTGGTATTTTACAATATACAGTGTGGAGTGTGCAGTGTGGTATTTAACAAAATATCGCTATGCAGGGTTAAACACCTCACTTTGCGAACTTTGCACCATGTGGTTTAACCATTTTGAGGTTCATATTCTGATAAATACCTTTTAGTTTTTTTCTTCGAACTGGAATGTGTTGCCACTTGTTTAAAAAATGCAACAATGCCATGTGGTTGGCAAATTTTAACACAGCAATATCAGCAGAGAGCTCGCGTACCTATATATTTTTTTTTTACCTATATGTTGGTCTCGAGGAGTCTATGCAACTTCTCGTTTGATCGCTGATCCAATATCTTCGATAAACTATCGCCGTCTTCAATATTTATTCGTAAAAAAATGGTAATTATATTTTATATCGGCATTCAGAACCAAGTGATCCGTAAAACAGCTAATAATATGCTTGTTGGAAATTATTTTCCTTTGGTCGAGTCGTGTTGTGAAATTATCGCAGAACTCGGAAGCATATCACGACTGTTTGTTGTGTGATACTGACTGTTTGTCGTGTGCTACTGACTATTTGTCGTGCGCTACTGACTGTTTATCGTGTGCTAATGACTGTTTGTCGTGCGATAATGACTGTTTGTCGGTCGTTTCAGCTGTCCCTGGCGCGGTACATGACTGGCCTCGGGGTCGGGGTGCCCTCTTTGCGCGTCCCGGTGCCCTGTCTCCGCGACCTGGACTGCGGTCCGGGCGACAGATGCCGGGTGGCAGAGTTAGGAGACTGCTCCTCCCCCGAGCGGACTCCTGCTGCAGATGTGAGTCCTCGTTAGCGACTGACCGGGTCACTCCGTTAGCGACTGACCGGGTCACTCCGTCAGCGGCTGACCGGGTCACTCCGTCAGCGACTGACTGGGTCACTCCGTCAGCAACTGACCGGGTCACTCCGTTAGCGACTGACCGGGTCACTCCGTCAGCAACTGACCGGGTCACTCCGTTAGCGACTGACCGGATCACTCCGTTAGCGACTGACCGGGTCACTCCGTCAGCGACTGACTGGGTCACTCCGTTAGCGACTGACCGGGTCACTCCGTCAGCGACTGACTGGGTCACTCCGTCAGCGGCTGACCGGGTCACTCCGTCAGCGGCTGACTGGGTCACTCCGTTAGCGACTGACCGGGTCCCTCCGTCAGCGACTGACCGGGTCACTCCGCCAGCGACTGACCGGGTCACTCCGGTCGGCAATACGTATCATCGGATTGTTTATATCGGTGACCTAAGGTCAGGTCAATTTTGTGACGTCCCCGTTACAAGTCAATGGGAAAATATGCAATTTTTTGTTCTTCTAATGATTTGAAATGATTGCTATTCAGATAATATGCTTTAAATCAGGTCAATTCTTTCAGAATCATGTTATTGTAGCGCATTTGTGATGACCCAGGTGGATTTGCTGCTCAATGACCTATGCAAGGTCTTCTGAGGTCATTTGAGATCACCAACACTTTTGCCAATAAATATAGATAGAATAAAGATAGAGACGAGCGAATGGCATCACTGTGTTTGTCTCGTCAAGATGCATCGTTCCATCTGCAACATGACTTACCTGGGGCTACAAATTACCTTGACCTGAGGTTAAAATTTGAAGTGTTCCTAACCGGTAATCAGGCACCATGGCATGTTTCGAAGTGTCTTGACGAGACAAACATGACGGTGTTGAAATCATTGCTCTATGTTCAACTGATAAAACGTTACTCACGAAAAACGTTTTGGAAGCAAATGACATCGTGGCCATTGGTGACCTCTGGAGTCTAAACTATTGACCTGAGCTAAAATGACCTGACCTGAGATAACTTGACTTGAGCTAAAATGTGAGGAATCCAATGGCGATTGCTTTTTTCAAGACTTTTCGATTGTTTTGAATCGTTTTTCATAGCTATCATAGTTACCGAGATATTTGGTGTTTCTGAAGAAAATTGCTATACTTGAACAATTTGACCTTTAATGACCTGTGGGGAGCCCAATATTGACCTGAGACAAAATATGTCAGAAGTAACTTCGAATGTCCTTGTGGAGAGATTTCGAACGTTTTTTCCCGCGTCTTTCTAGCCTTTTGAGTTTTCGAGTTAGTGGGGGGCATTTTTACCCGCCTCCTCCCCCCCTCCAGAGCGAAGTTGTCTCGGAGGCCTACCGGATAGCGGGTTAACTCGCGCCGTGCCGGGGGGGGGGGGGGGCGTTTGAACGCTCCCCTAAGGTTTTTCGAAGATAGTGAAAAACAACAGCGCGAATTGCCGCCGTTTTGGGCTCACGTGTTCAGGCATCAGTTACCCACATTGTGGGATCGTTTAACCTCGGGTCATCTTAGGTCAGGTCACCAGGCCAGGTCACGTGACCCCACGTCCAAAAAAGTTTGCGGTCGTACCACAGCAACAGTTTCTGGCCGATCGGTTTCAAATTTACAGGATTTAATTGAGTCATAAGTACCTACAGTTCGCTTATCCTGATTTTCTTTTATATTGGTGACATAATGTTAGGTCGATCACGTGACCTCCCTATTATATGTCAATGGGAAAATGTCAAAATACTTCATATTCAAAGAATACGCATCAGATCAGGCCAAATGTGAGACCGATACCAATGTGTTTGTCGCCTCGGGCCGCTTCCATATATATGCATTGTGATCCACCTGGGCTGTCATATAACCATGGATCCCTTGACCTGAGGTCAAATCTTGAATTTGGGCTAAACCACTAGCCATGTACATGATTCGAAGCGCATTGACGAAAAAACCACGATGGGGATAACATTATTTCCCTATCTTGATTACATAAAAAGTTATTAACGAACAACTGTTTTTTTTATTTCTCCAAAAACAGTTTTTGTGACATTTGATGACCTCTGGAGCCTCAGCCATTGACCAGAGCTAAAACGTGATTACATCAAAGGTGATTGCATTTTTCAAGAGCTTTCGATTTACTTCTCCGTTTGTTCCTAGCTATCACTGCTTCTGAGAAATTTGTGTGTCAGCAAGTGTCAGCCGAAGAAGGACTACGACGCGCCCTGCGCCGCCCCCACCGAGTGCCGCTCCTCCGCCTGCATCAGCGGGAAGTGCGCCTGTGAGGCGGGGGACTGCACCGCCAGCCAGTGGTGCAGCCAGCAGGGTGTCTGTGAGCCCAGGAAGGCCTACCCGTCCACCTGTGAGGCAGACGAGGAATGCCATTCCTCCAACTGCATCAGCGGCAGCTGTAGCTGCGGATCACGGGAGTGCCACCAAGGTCAGTGACGTCACGGGTTAGCCCGCGCCGTGCCGGGGGTGAGGAGGGGGGGGGGGGGGGGTTAGACCCCCCCAAGGTTTGTCAAGGTTAGCGGGAAAACGGCGGCGCGCAGCGCGCGCGTTATTGGCACAGCTGTTCGATCATCAATTGCCTACATTTTGTAAAATACTTGACCTCGGGTCATTCCAAGTCACACTAGGTCACGTGACCTCACCTCCCAAAAAAGTTTGCGATCGTACCACAGTCACAGTTTTTGGATGATGGGTTACAAACTTACAGGATTTCATAAGGTCATATATATCTACAATTCTTGTATCTTGAATTTGTTGATGTGTGACCTAAGGTTGGGTCAATTTCGTGACCTCCCTATTATAAGCCAATGGGGGAAAAATTCAAATGCTTCCTATTCCAAGGATACGCAAGATAGCCGTCCAAATCCTTCTGGATCATGTTATCACAAGCGATTATTGATGATCTAGGTGCACATTTTGTTCAGTGATCCCTACAGGGTCAGCTGAGGTCATCCGAGTTCACCAACACTATTTTGTAAATAACTCTTGGACAGAATGAAGATAGAAAAGTGAAACCGGCACCAATGTGTTTGTCTCGTCGATAAACGTCACCCAATATGCAACATGACCTACTTGGGTCACTACTTGACCTTGACTTGAGGTCAAATTTTATAGTTGACCTAACCTAGTCAAAACTAATGAGTCGAAGCGCCTTCACTAGACAAACACAATAGCGTCACAATTATTGCCTTATCTATATTAGGTAAAAAAGTATTTGCGAAAAACAGTTTTCCAAAAAATGGCCTTTTTATTTTGATGACCTCTGGAGCCTAAAATATTGACTTGAGCTAACTTCTGAGGAAACCATGGCTATTGCATATTTCAAGAGCTTTCAATGTTCTTCTTTTTCGTTTGTTCCTAGCCATCACAGTTCCTGATATATTTTGTGATTTTCGAATCGAAGTCCCAAAACTGGCAAATCTGACCTTTGATGACCTCTAGTGAGCTCAATATTAAAGAGAATAGTGAACTTTTAACATTAGTTTTTAACAGATAGCCAGATTGTCGGGAGTACTGAGCAATCTCGAAATTTGAAATTTTTCCTTTCAAAACGACCTAGTTGCTGAGTTTCAACGCAAAAACCGTTGGCGCTATTAGGAGCTATTTTAAGAGGACAAATCTCGTGACGTTTCGCATACGACATTAGTATTTCTACCGCACCCCGTTTTCGCTATTTGAATCGACCGCCACCGAAACGCATAATGTGTTTGGGAACAGAATTGCAAGGAAGGCTCGTTCCTCGACTGTCGTAGCCATTGGTTCAAAATCCGTTCACGTAGCTGATTCGTCGAGATTGCGCTATCGCTTCTGTTGTGGTTTAACCCTATTTGTAACAGGCTCCTGGCTACCCCTAATTGTAACAGGGGGGGGGGGGGGGGGAGCGGATTCCGCCCCCCCGGAGATCTCTAGATCTATCCGTCCGATTTTCAAAAATCAAACAGTGTTTGATTTCCCTCAGCACGATCTACATTCCTAAAAAAAAAATCCGACAATTTTGATAGGGGGCAACAGGGGGGCAAACAGGGGCGTAATAAAACCATTTTTGGATGTTGTTTTTTGATAAATGAAATCGTGTGTTATTGTGACATAAGAAGAAGAAAAAAGTTATAAAACATATGTTTTGCCATGGGCGGTACCAGATTAGTGAAAAAGGGAGGTCAAATAGGACAAAATATTAACCGCATGCAATTTGCTACCCAGCACTATAAATGCGTTACAGATTGTAGATATTTCCTTTTTGCATGTTGTACTTCATCATAGACGTATCCAGGATTAAAACTGGGGAGGCGCAAGACCTTTTGATAAGTATATTATCCACTATTATGATACTAACTAGTCAACAGTGACTATTTCACTTACAAATTCAATTCGCATTGCTTACCCCCCCTTTTTACCATTTCTGGACTCGCCTATTATCATATAATCGTTCGTAGAGTACCTTCTGGTGCATGTTTCATCCGAAAACCGCAGTATGTTATGTCATTGTAGGCCCATGCATCTTAGTTGCCTTGCAATAATATGACCCCTTTCTTCCATTTCTGAGCGCGCCTCTTCAAAAACATGACGTCATTCCCTCTTCTGTCCTCATATGTGCATATATAATTATAAACTAACCGTCTATTGTGTCGTAATCGCTGGAAAATCGTCATCACCATGCCCGTCACCCCTTTTCATGTGCCTGAACACGCCCCTGCAGCTCTATGTGCAATAAATTATGCAAATAATGAAAGGAGAATATATCTGTTACATCTTGATAGCTATAAATGCCCCTTGCATTGCTCTATTGGCTTCCCGCCAAGCATTGAATACTTCCTAGAAACCCCCCCCCCCCTTTTCAAGCCCCGGAAACCGCTTCTGCCATTACATTTTTACGATATTTTATTAAAATCAACTAATTTGCACTTGCTTCAATCACCGTAAACCGATGTAACTCCTTTATACTTGAGACAGTTAGGAAGAAACCGTGAAGATCGCATTTCCGTATTATCGCCAAATGTCGCAGCTGAATACTAAAAAAACGTGCCCTGGAATCGCCTCTGTTCAGGTTAAGAACTCAAAATTTTGACACCGAATGTGAAAATCGATTTTGGGAGAAGTCCCAAAATTTCATTGACCTGCTCTCAGCCGTTCTGGAGATATCTGCGAAAAACATGAGGGGGGGGGGGGGGCGGAATCCCTCACCCTGTTACAAATAGGATTAAGGCAAACACGACAAATCTGAAACATCATGTGAATAGGTTTTAAGTAAATAATTTCGTCAATTTTGAACCGATTTCCAATTGAAAATTACCAAAAGATGCTTCATGAAAATATGCATGTTGTGTGGCTGGTCGCGGTCCTGCAATATATCAATTTAATGTTGTCAATGTTTGTTTTTGCAATATGCTTACGCTAAGTTCGTGATGAGCTAGAAATATTATTGGCCATAACTTTGTCAATTTCCATTGGATATCCAATTGAAAATAATACCGACACATATCTTGAAAAGCCGCATCTTTTGATAGGTGATTCATGCCGGTAGGTGCACTGTGCGCTGCAGTAGTAGCACATCCACACATTTATTTACACACAAACACATTTATGGGTACAGCACATATATTTATACACATGCACATTTATAGGTGTGCCTTCAGGTTCATGCACGCTACTCCAACTCCACTCATGCAACGCCATAGTACAAACATTCACATTTCACACATGCAAAATATGAATATTTTGTTCTTCAAATTGTCAGAAAATGCCCAGCGAACGAAGTTGTTACGTCTCGTTGTAGTAGACTAGTAGTGTTGTTTACATATTTGTATTCAAGGATATACTTTTTCCGGTATGACGTCACAACTCATTTTGATGACACAAGATTGTTGTGACGTCACACGTATAAATATCAATATTTTGCAAATTATAACAAATTGGTACTTTTTTCGCAAAAACGAATGCCAGAACCGTAATCAGGGCACTCTTTTCCATCATTCCACGTATTTTTTCCTAGGTGCACTATTCCCTTTAACCTGAGCCAAAGAAGATGGAAATAGTTTCGAAATTATTGTTGATGAGCTTCCGAACAGTTCTGTTTCGGTTTTGTCTACATCCCATAGGAGAGGATTTCGAGGGGGTGACTGGGGGCTGGGGTTCGAGTGACTGGGGTCTCAGCCGAACACCATTGACTAGGGGGGCTGTTAAACGCCCCCCTGGTTATCTTCCGAACCAACAATCCCAGCGAGACGAGGCACGAGCAAGACGGCATTCGAAAGCTCGTAATGAGAAGAATCTAAAACATTCTTAAAAATGTCAAAGTGAGGTCAAATATCAGGTCACGGTCAGGTCAAGGGTCAAAATCGGCGTATTTGAGTTTATGGGCCATACTTTCCATCCAAAGCCTTCGATTACGACCATTTTTACACACAGTGCTGCCAAAGGTATGATAAACATTCCGCATTAGCTAAAGTGAGATTGCTGGCAAAAGACAAGGTCAGGTCACAAAGGTCACTATGTGCAAAATATCTACGAAAATCACAAACACATGTTTTATGCGTTGTTTTCCACGTATAATTAGATAGTGATTGTCATTTTAACACCTGACTTCATTTACGTGAAGCTAGTGTCAAGTTCAGGTCAAGTTCAGGTCACTGAAGGTCAAAATTTGAAATTGATAAATCTAAATGAAAAAGGCATGTTTCTAAATCAGTTTTGTCTCAGAAATACATTGTTGGCATTTATTTGTCTGTGTCTGGTCAATAAAAGCAAAACACGCAATTTCAAAATATTACGTCATGATTTACTCATACTTTATATGCCATAAGTCAGTCAGAAAGGATATTTTAAAATTATGTATGGTAGTTGCCCATATCTGGTTCTCTGACATATATTCCATTTTTTATATCTTTGCAAAATTTTATTTTGTGAGCAAATTTTATTTTGTGAGCACAAAAATGTTTGCACAAAAGGTGTAGAAACTATGCCCAGAGAGGCACTGGAAGTTTGGCGTCGATATCTGCATTAGTTGTTGAGATATCCCCAATATTCCTAGGGGGGGTGGGGCTAAAGAAGCCCCCCTCCTTCCCTAGTGACTCGCGGGTTAAACTTCTCCCTTTTCCGATGATAGTAGCCAGCAGGCAGCTCTTATTCTATAATATTATTAGGTAGTGAAAATGTCATTATCAAGGCACTGATTGCCAGTGACATAGGCTAAAGTGACACCACGATTAAAGTTCATCTTGACATCCGTCCTACGGGCTTATGGTGCGGTTTATGGTATATAGTACGGGCTTATGACTCTGGGCCTATCGTGCGAGCATTATGCGCATTAACCGTGCGAGCATTATGCATACGTTCACCTCGCATCTAAAACGGCTCGTCAATGATCGCAATCAGAGCGATATCGAACGACTGCTGCTGCACGGCTGATTAGCCAACAGTTTATCTTTTCTTTCTTTTCTGTTAAACTGCCATTGAGGGGAGCGGGGTTAACGTCCACCTGATGAATGTTCGTAATAGCTGAAAAAGTAATGGCGCTAGCAACGTGAAACTTCAGGTACTTTCTTGTAAATCACGTTTACGTCTTCTGTGAAAAAATACCGCAATTTCGTCGGGAAAAAAAATGTCGAGTTATAGTGAATTTAGTGACGTCATTACACACGAGTTTTACATCAAAATCAGCTAAAATGTAACAGACCGTAAACATTGGATATGTTGAGGTAAATGCAATCCAAAACGTCGAAAGATAGCAAATAGCAAGGGCTACAACATGAATATCTCGGATTTGTAAAACTGTTGGATTTTGACCCCAAAAAAATCAAAAATGTTTTTTTGGGTGGGAAAATGCGAACAAAATCCTTTTTTTTCAAAGATATTCAAAAAGCCGGAATATATGTCAGAGAACCACATAGGTGAAACTATCATACCACATTTCAGAATGATATCACCATTTTTAACTGACTTATGGCATCTAAAGTATGGTAACTACTGACGTCATATTTACAAATGGCGTTTTTAGCTTTTATTGACCAGAAACAGACAAATAAATGGCACCACTGTATTTTTGAGACAAAACTGGTCTAGAAACATGACCTTTATATTTATATTTATTAATTTAAAATTTGGCCTTCATTGACCTGAACTTGACCTGAACTTGACATTAACTTCACGTAAATGAAATCAGGTGACAAAATGACCATCACTATCGAATTATACGTGGACAATAACTCATAAAACATGTGTTGCATGACTTTCGTAAATATTTTGGCATAGTGACTATTTGTAACCTGACCTTGACCTTGACCTTGGCCAACAATCTCACTTTAGATGATGCGGGATATGTATCATACCCTTGGCAGCACTTTGGGTGATCATGGTCGTAATCGATGGCTTTGGATGGAAAATATGGCCCATAAACCCAAATACGGCGATTATAATATTTGACCTGACCGTGACCTGACATTTGACCTCACTATGAAATTGTTTAGCATAATTTGTATTTTTCTCTTTGAGAGCTTTCAAATGCCGCCTTGTGCGTCTCGCTGCGATCATTGGTTCGGAAGATAACCGGGGGGGGGGGGGGGGGGGGCGTTTAACGCCACCCTCCCCTCCCCCGTCAATGACGTTCGGCTGAGACCGGGTTCCGGGTTAACGGGTTCCGGGGACCGGGTTCCGGGCCAATTCCGGGTTAACGTGCTACACTGATGTGTATCAGTGTGTGTGTGCGTGTGTGTATGTGTATGCATTGTTTACTTGTATACGCCTGCTGATGAAATGATATGTACCCATGAGGGTGCGAAATAAACGGTATTATTATTATTATTATTATAAAGCCTACACAGGGTATTAATAGCAGGTTGTGATTCCCTGAAAAGTCCAATCTTGGGACGTGTCCGGGGTTCAAGTGGTTAATTTCCCGGGCAACGCTGGGTACCCCGCTAGTAAGTAATAATATTTTAGCAAAAATAGGCATTGAGCAAAATAGGCTAGGATTGTACCCTATTGTTTACAAGGAGAACTATCTATTCAAGTTTAACTCACCTTTACTTGGGTTTGGTTCTTGTTTGGTCACATGCTGGACAACCCAACTCTTCCAACGTCCACCATCGCCAAACGAATCATTATTATACTTGATCAGCAAGCCTCCATGTTTCACTCGAATATGTCTCTTGAATGAACGTTTATATCCATTACAACTGCACCCAGAATACCCGCAACGCATCTTTTGACGGGACGGAGGCACGCGAAAAGGTCCTGGCGCTGCCTGATCATCACGCTCAGATCTATCTGGCCCCATTTCCACCATCAACCGCCCCAACACGGCGCCTGTCACGCTCACAGCCTGTCACACCAACTCTCACCAACGCTTCCAACGAACTCAATCCCCAATGGAAGATACCTTCAGCCCCCACCAGTAACATTTGGTAGTACTCGGGCGTTTGGGCGTTAAAACCCTACTACACCATAGGGTTCTCATGTTAAATCGATGATTCTCAGACGAGGCTGACTCGTAACCTATGGTACATATTTTAAATCCGACTTCTAGAACAGCTAGTCTTAGCTACAACGTTTCTATTTACCATTTTTCGATATTCCGGGCGTAAAAGGGTTAAATGGGCTTGGGGTTACAAATATCGGAACGACCGCTGACCGCTTCCAAATGCTACTATACAGGTACTGAAATATACACTACTTTGACTACTACGTCTTCGTAGTAGATTTTAATATGACCTTCCAAATGCTACTACATGAACTGAAATATAAAATACTTCGACTACTACTTCCTATATTTGCTGGAGTTTAATTCAATAAATAAAGATACAATCTATGGAAATGCAAGTTATTGATAGCAAACAATACCTTTAACTTATAATAGACAAAACAATTACGATACAAATTATATCTTGTCTAATTAATTTGGGCGTTACATTCCTTACTGTTCTACCCGTTGTTCTATTACCCTTGATCCCATGGGCCGCCACACGAGTGGCGCAAAGTTGGAAGGATTTTGCTACCTCCGCTACCTCCCAATATTGCGGCGACTATGGCGCACATATAGCCAGTGGCGTCGCCGAGCATTTCTGAATGTGTTTGCGTGTGTGTGTGTGTGTGTGGGGGGGGGGGGGGGTCGGCGAAATGACGAAAAACTGTAACCCCGTTTTTTGCGTGGATTTGCAGCCTTTTTTTGCAGCCTTTGCAGCCTTTGCAGCCTTTGCAGCATTTTTTATGTGGATTTTCATGTTATAGTAGGTACTTGCTATTGGCGCAATTTTGTTTACAGGTTTTCCTGATGAAACCCAGAAATATAGGCGGTGGGCCATGTATAGGATAAGAAGCTAAAACTGCTATAAATTCAATTCAGCGTTACGAGGAACCGAATACGATTACAATGGCTTCGTTATGATGATGGCCACCGATGTGACGCCGCGAAGCGGCGTGAAAATTGTAATTTTAGGTCGTGGAAAACTACATTTTAATATTTGAAGCAGACCGTGAGTGGAGCCAAGCCTCAGGTAACTCCCTTTCCTGGTTACACATCTCTGTATGATGAAAAATATTGAAATTCAGGTACGTTTCATATACATTAGCCTCAGATAGTAAATCGCGATGACCGGTGGCAGTCAGCGCTCAATAGTACATATGATAATAATAACTTTATACATATGAACCAAACTGTAACAAACAACTAGTAACAGTGCAAGTGGTTTGAAAGCAGCAAGGGGTAGAACGACTTTCCGCGCATAAATGGTCCCAGTGGATCTGGAGGAGCCTGGGGGGGAGGGGGGGCAGATGGCTTGGGTAGATGATCCTTGCCTGGTTCCCCACTATTAGCTCTTCGGTCAAGCAAGCTGAGCACCGCTGGAGCAGCTTCCGGGTTGCCGATGTCCGCGGCTTTGCGTTCGCGTCGCCTTTTTCGGGAACTCGGCAGGCTAGCTAAACATGTAGCCCGCTTGAAAGTTAATATTTTATGAAGAGAGTGGGCCTGGTGGGATTCATTTTCCATTTTCCAAATTTGTATAAGCAATTGCGAAACTTGTGTCATGCCGCGAAAAGGCGAGAAATTTTCACTTTTTGACTGTGGATAGCTGAACTTTGACTGCGGCAAAGGCAATTTTTTACGATAAATTGTTAACTTCCCCCGCAAAAAGTGACGTGGAGGGTCAACCACCCTCCTTCTGAGAGGGGGGTCGGGGGGACCGTTTCCCCCGACCCTCCCGTCGGCGACGCCCCTGCATGTTACGGATTAAATTTCCTTCGTTTTCCTTTCGGAGCAGCGGTGTGTCGAAGGGAAAAACGGAAGAAATTTCATCCGTAACTGACTGAGCCCATTTCCACGTCGCAGGGGGTGTAGGATCCTATTCAGTTTGAGGCACAGGCGTACCCAAAGGATGGGGGAATGAGCAATTGCCCCCTCTTGAAGGACTGTACCTTGGACGTATGTGCCCCCTTTGGAATAGGTCCCGAAGGACCCTATTTCGAGAAGAAGAAAAAAATATTTATTTTTTAAAGATTTTTTAATAAAATATTCCCCTCTAAAAAAGATAGTGGGCCAAATCCGTTTTTTTTTGGTGGGGGTACATTATGCACCTCTGATAAACAATTGCCCCCTCCTGCAGTGAATCCTGGTTACGCCACTGAGTTGAGGGAGCTTCAGCCCCACGCCTCCCACACACACACTTGGCTTCCATACACCCCAACTTGGACGAGGAAGTGGGTCAAATCCGGGGAGAAATCTGTATTTTGGTGGATTTTGATAGTACTTTAAGCAGTTTTCCCAGCTCAGCCCCCACCACACACACAACACAACTTTTCTGGAGAAGCTACGCCCCTGCCACCCCACGTCGTATTTTTCATATTCCAATCTTGATTTTACCTCAGAATTACATGCAAACTAGGATCAGCTTCGCCCATAAACAGTGTGTTTGAGGGGGGGGGGGGGGGGGGTCGCCGCCATAGAAAGTGTGTGTGTGTGTGGGGTGGGGGGACGCGACCCCCCACCCCCACCCCCAGCCCCCCCCCCCCTCCGTCAGCGACGCCCCTGCATATAGGCTGTGTCAAAATAATTGTGTTCAGAACATGTTCACAGCGTCCTTTGGACCAATCAGCGACTGCTTTTGTGGCAGAATTTCACGCCTTGTCAAATTGGACACGGACTCGTCGAAGTAACTTGAATTGTTGAAATCGGTCTTTTTAGCCAGAATGTGTCACTTTTTTCAGATGATTCCACTCGGTTGTTGTCACAAACGCTCGTTGGCGAGTTGGAAGGTTTTTGCACCTCTGCCCCCCCCCCCCTGCGGAGCGCGTTTTTTCTTCTTCATATAATACTTTTATTGCGACATACGTACATGCAACCAGATTACATAACAGAGCTCGTAGTCACCCTCTAACAGAGCTTTCCAGACACGTCCTATCAAGCCAAACCATCCAACACAAACCATCAAACCAAACCATTCAACAACAAATCATGAAGAAACTAACAACAACTATAAACAACCCTAAAAACAAAGCCAAAACTAACAAAATGCTCACGAGACAACGCATGTATGCGAGCAAGCAAGGAAACTGCGCCCGCATTGCTCATGTCGTTAATAATGTACGAGCAAACACAGCATGTGGAACGCGGGTTAAAGGAAATAGTTCACCTTCGGACATTTTTCAGAACACTATTTTATTATATTTTTGTAATACAGTTTCTTTTTTTTCTTTTCAAAAATGGTCCTACATCGCGCCAATTCAGGACAGAAGGTCATAAATTATTAAGTTTATGGTGTGCGTTATTGATCTGCGCATGCTCCCTGGCAGTGCTGGCACTTTCAGACGGTACGGTATATCATATATGCGCCGCATTCCTTCGTCAAAAAGTCAAATATCTCCGGCTGGAGAGTCTTTTTTGCCAAGAAAATTTGCAGATAAGGATTTCTCACACGGGCTACAAAACTGCTATTTCAGTTCAAAACCCCATGTTGAAGGTGAACTATTTCCTTTAAGTGTGCCCCACTTTTGTCATCATAACTTACCCCCGCTTCACTGCGGTGAAATGCAGTCTGGCGGTTGTGCTTGTATAATATACTAAACGAGCAATGGTAGGTTGGTCACTACAGCTTTGCATTTCCAGGTGACGCGCCGGATCCGTGCGGCTGCCCGGATGGGCTTCACCCGCTGTGCCGGCCGCTGTCTGCGCTCGCTGCTTCAATGGGTCAACTACACCAAGGCAGAGGCGGCCCTGTGCCGAGCTCGGAGCGCACCTGGCCGCGCCCCGCTCCGAGGGGGAGAACCAGTGTGCTGCAGATGTGTCTCATGTTATTCCCTGGCTGGGCTACAGGCGCGGTAGGACGGAGAGTCTTTTGTTGGGGCCGATGGTTGTGGGCCGCCTCACCTACTCGAAGTGGGCTCCAAGAAATCCTGGCAATGATTCTGGTGGTCACTGCGTAGTCCGTCTTGGCCCATCAAGGGCACTGGGTCAATTTCTGCGGTGTGGGGGTCGACGACGTGGTTGGAACTTTCACCTTCCTATGTCAGCTTCACAACTGTTACCGGCCTGAGTGCAGTGAGAATTAGGACGGGTTACGGCCGGGGGTTCGCTCAAGCTACGAACTACCGGGGGGATGATTTCCGCCCCCCCTCCCTAAGATCACGAAAAACCACGCAACGTGGCGACAAGCAGAAAACGGCGTTAGATAGCTCGAAACAAGCTCTATCGAAAGTACGTCGGTATTTGTTTAGGTCAGTTCAATATTGAGGTCACCAGAGTCACCAAAGGTCAAATTCGGCCATATATGAGTGTCCTTGATAAAACCGTCAAGATCTCGATAACTAAGAAAGCTAGCGACGTGCAACAAAATCGTTGGAGAGAAAGTTAAATTTGCTGTCACTATTGTTCCTGGCCTAAGGTAATAGTTAGGTTAACAGAAGCCATTTTAATTTGAAAACGTTCTTCAAATTCTCTGAATGGTTTTTTAACACGCGCAGTGTAGAGGGTGTAGAGGGTACACGCGCAGTGAGATTTTAGCTATTCACTTTAGTGCCCCCTAAAATCTCCGAAAGTATGAGAGCAACAACAACTTACCATCAAATAGTACCATCAAACTTACAGGGTAGATAGGTGCTATGATGATCTACATTTTCTAAAAATGTATTGACCTTCGGTCAATATCTTCAAGGCCAAACGAGGTCACGAAGGTCAAATCTGGCCAAATGTCCACAATTTGGGGAATTTGACCTATGTGACGTCCACAAGTCACCAGAAATGTGTCCAAAGTTATTTCCGGGGATGAAACATTCAAATTGTCTACCAAATGGCTTTCGAATCATCCCGATCCGACTGTTGGTTCGAAGATATCGCTTTGCCGACCTCGATTCTGGCCGCCATCTTGGACTGAAAATCCATATAGCTCAAAAATGTATCTACCGATTTTGCTTTTTGCGTCAAACGATCCGATATTAAGTTGGCGTTAATGTCGCGCAAACAACACCGCCCTGCTTCGCTTAATGTGTGAGCTATTCACGAGAAACATGTGGGGGGGGGGGCACAAAGTGCCCCCCCCCCCCTGCGCGCGATAACTTTTGACAGAAGCTTGGTAGAGTACAACATATTTCACCATTGTGGTTGTCTCGTCGAGGCACATCGAGTATTTTTGGGGGGAGACCCAGTAGGTCATTTCCAAACAATGGCCTGACCTGATTTCATTTCAAGATCAAGTCGAGGACAAATCATCATTTGATTTGTCTCGACATGCCAATTACAATGGTTAAAACCCCATTGCTCTACCTTGATTTGGTAAAGAGTTATTGAAGAAAGAACATACGTGACTTGAGGGCTCATCTGAGTGACCTCGTGGAGGTCAAAGAACAGAAATGTGACAGATGACCAGAGGTGAAAAAATGTTCCGACGCGCCAACGCACGTCGGTGTTAGTTAATTGGGTACCGTGAGTTAGCAAAACGCTGTTAAAAATAACTACACATCCCAAACTAAAAGATATGATGGACGCAAAAACATGACAGGACCTCAGTCATCTCAAGGTGGCTCAGCATGAGAATATCAGCGTAAAACATCACACATACACTGTCCAAAATAGTTTGTTTTGATTTAGTGGCAGCGTTCCTCAAGCCAGACCTAGCGGTGAAAAAATCGGCGACACCGCCGCTGTCCCATGACTAGCGTAACCCGCGTCCGCTGTTATGTCGGTGAGACAGGTGAGACAGCGACACTTGTGGCGCCGTTTTGTGCCAGTAGCGGACGCGATTCATCATTCAAGTGCCGGTCGTCGGATGTTTACATGTGTTGACTGCTTCTAGGTGACGCGGTATCGTGTGGCTGGATATTGATATTGAGCCAAAACAGTGGAGAATCCCGTTAGATAAAAAAACCTTGACATTGACATTGGGAAAACTGTCAAGAAGACAGTCGGCAAGTGTGAGTGTATGTAAGCCTAATATGAATAGTAAATGGAAGTGCGTGGATTGTGAGAAGACACTGCCTCCGTCTAGGAGGCATGCCATTTGCGGCCACACTGCCCGTATGAGGGCGAGATGAGGAACGTCAAAGGACGCAGCAAGCTAGTGCACCGCAGGATGTTTTCGGAGTAAAAAATAAGGCATTTGTCGTAGGAGGGCCATGGAACACTTGATAAGACCGTATGCAGACGACTGAATCGGGCAGTATTGTATTGTATTGTATTGTATTGTATTATATTGTATTGTATTGTATTGACTCTCCAGCACAATCGAACATACCATGTACTTACGATACACTATTGCACTTAAGATACACTATTGGCTATTCCTGTGCTGTGTCATGGCATTGAAACAAGTTGGGATAGAGAAACACTCATTCACCATCGAACGTACACCATATCACACACGAATACACAGACCACTCATTCACTCATTCACCATCGCACGTGCACCATATCACACACGAATACACATACCACTCATTCACTCATTCACCATCGAACGTACACCATATCACACACGAATACACAGACCACTCATTCACTCATTCACCTTCGCACGTATACCATATCACACACGCCTACACAGACCACTCATTCACCATCGCACGTACACCATATCACACACGAATACACATACCACTCATTCACTCATTCACCATCGCACGTACACCATATTACACACGAATACACAGACCACTCATTCACTCATTCATCATCGCACGTACACCATATTACACACGAATACACGGACCACTCATTCACTCATTCACCATCGCACGTACACCATATCACACACGAATACACAGACCACTCATTCACTCATTCACCATCGCACGTTCACCATATCACACACGATTATACAGACCACTCCATTCACTCATTCACCATCGCACGTACACCATATCACACACGAATACACAGACCACTCATTCACTCATTCACCATCGCACGTACACCATATTACAAGCGAATACACAGACCACTCATTCACTCATTCACCATCGCACGTTCACCATATCACACACGAATACACTGGCCACTCATTCTCATTCACCATCGCACGTTCACCATATCACACACGAAATACACTGGCCAGATGCGCGCACATGTCCCACTAGCTGGCAGACTCTCCCTCTTCACCGTGGTCGCAAAACATGCTCGGTTCAGCGCCCTCACATGGTGTGGCGGGAGATTGTAATCCGCCGGGGCGCGATACACAGACTGCCGCTTGCCACTGTTGTGTGGCACCGGTGGCAGACCGGATGTCGCTGGACTGACGAGTGTTCTTACCGGTCGTATCAATGGTTGAATTGACACAGTCTGCAAGTGGTAGTGGTTGTCTTGTGATAATTTTGTGAAGTAAAGTTACGTTGTGGTAGTATGCTAACTGTTTGACGTTGACGTCAGGATTTTGGTTCACCACGTCAGAGATGTGGTCAAACTTCCGGCGGCCTGATATGACTCTCGCACATAAATGTAGTATTGGACTGCACTTGTTTGGTGTTTGTCGGGTTTGTGCTGCCGTGTACAGAAATACAGTAGCTTACTGCTGATATGACTAGATTCTGCACTATTCGTGTCAATGAGCTCGCTGGGCAGACTGTGTCTGATGTGGGAGGACAGGGCCACAAGCAGCCCATTGCAGCGAGTTTTCAAGCCGGTGATGTGCGAAGAGAAGGTGAGTGACCGGTCAAAGGTTACTCCTAGGTTGCGAGCCGTACTGCTTTCCTCAATGATGCTGTCCTCCAACGCGGCTAGAAACGGGCGGCATGTGTCGTGACATCTGTTGCGTGCCGAGGACCAGGAGCTGGGTTTTACCAGCATTGAGTTGCATCGCATGCTGTCCAAACCATTGGTACATTGTGGAGACCGCTCGTTCCATTTTGGCGACGATTTATGGAAGGTCAGATTTTCCGCCGGATACAAGAACCTGCGTGTCATCCGCGTACTGAATAATATGCACTTTGTGTTCAACATGGAGGCTAACGTCGTTGGAAAAAAATTAATATACAGTAATGGCCCGAGAACACTGCCTTGGTACACTCCGATGGTATTTTTTTTTAGCGGCCGTGATGTTAACCCACGCGGCGCTGGGGGGGGGGGTAAATTTTATCCCCCCCAGATTTTCTCAATAACTTGAAAAACTATGACAGATATCGAAGTGAAACTTTCTGTACCTGATGCTGCATCAATTGCCTTTTTCCAAAATTTTCTTGAAATTGGTGAAGTATTTTGGGAGATAATGACATTTTAGTGACGTCATGTCATGGCATTTTTGGTGAAAAAGTTAAATATTGACAAACGTAGAAAATAGGCGTTTTTGATTCACATCGCCAATAAAGCATCAAAAAGGGAAATAACATTCTCTTCTAAATGGTTATCTCCAATTTTCGAAATGTTGGGGTTTTGACCCACAAAATAAAAATAAAAATAAAAATTAGGGGAAGAATTTCACAATAGTTTTTTTGGAAGATTTTCAAAAACCGGAAGGTATACTAGAGAACCGAGTATGGACGATGCCCGAACCAAATTTCAAAGCAATATATTTATTTTTGACTGACTTATGGCTCCTTACGTATAAGTTTACTAATGACGTCATTTTTGAAATTGCGTTTTTTGCTTTTACTGACACGGTACGGACAAATAAATACCACCACTGTATTTCTGAGACAAAACTATTCTATAAACATGCCATGTTTATTTAGATTAATCAATTTCAAATGTTGTCCTTATTGTGACCTGACCTTGACCTGAGGGCAATTATATGGAGTCAGGTTGTGAAAATGGATGCCACTTTTGAATTATACGTGTAAAATAACCCATATAACATGTGTCACATGGCTTGCGTAGACCTGTGACCTTTTGTGCCCTGACCTTGATCTTAACCTTTGCTTACAATTTCTCTTTCACTTATGCGGGAGATGCATTATACATTGAGAGCACTTTGTGAGATAATAGTCGCAATCTAAGGCTTTGGATGCCCCCCCCCCCCCCACCCGCCGGCACGAAGAAGGTGGCGCCGAGTACCGGCCCGGCGCGGGTCAACACAGGTCACAGAACTATCCCGAGCCACAGCTGAAAAAGAAGAAACATTAGATCTGGTCAGTCTGAGAGGACCATACCCAGTTCCCTCACATGCCGCCATAGAGCCCTCTCAGACCGGTTATGACCTCTCCGACCGGTAAGAGCCCTCTTAAAATTGGAAGGGGTCATTTCAGACTGTTTCAGTGCCCTCACAGACCTGGTGAATGCCCACTAAAGCAACCTGAGGACCCTCTCAGGGGGGGGGGGGGGGGGGGGGGGGGGGCTGGCGAAGGCTGTCGCAAACCTTTTTTTTCTGTAGAGTAAGCCTACTAGAGTTCTGTTGTATTATATATATATATATATATATATATATATATATATATATATATATATATATATATATATATATATATATATATATATATATATCACCCACTCCACATCATGTCTTTTCGCTTCGCGGATCCAAGATAAGTCCCTAAACAGGTCGGAAGGCCGTTGCAAAGGCCGGAGGGGCCCCTAGACGATCTGAAGGGACCTTGGGCCTTTCAACAGTAAGAATACAGTTGTCCAGGGAATCAAACTCAACATTTTTCGCGCCGCGGAGCGGCGCAATTTAACTACAAATGCAATTATATGCGGGTTAGGAAAACATCGACCTGCTTCTCGGCGCATTTATGTGTTATGTTGCTACTTTCCTGTATAATTGGGCAAAATAGTTCACTTAAGCACTTTTTTACCGCACTTTTAAACGCACAATATAGCCATTTTAGAGATCCGCACCATACGCAATGCGACGCATTGATGAGAAAGCATATCCAGGGCATAAGACTCCAAATTTTCGCGCCGCTTCGCGGCAAAATTTGTTAAAGAGTTCCAGGTCTTGAGATTAAAAAATATTTAAAGTTGGTATAGCTGATTCCAAATTGTGTCGCTGGTTCCAAAGTTCATATGGCAGTTTGCTAACACCAGCTCCTAAAAGTTGTATGGCCCATGCCATACTGTCATACTGCATTTCCCATCCTTGTAACGTGGCTTTTCATCCGTTTTTTTTTTGGAGGGGGGCCCTTTCAACACTCGGGAAGGGGCCCTTTTGAGGCGCCCCCCCCCCCCCCCCTGGACGAAATCCTGGCTACGTGCCTGATGGGCTTTAGAGAGTTTAGATCACTTCAGAGGCCTTTTAGGGCCACCAGGGCCCTCTCTGAAAGACCAGAAGGCCCCTTGGGACGTTCAAAAGAGCCCTCTGCATGTCAGAGGGGCTCCTGGCCAGACTAAAAGGGCCCCTGAGCGGGTCAGAGAGCCCCTGAAAACGTCGAATGGGGTCCCTAGCCAACACAGAGGGGCCCCTGGACAGGTCGAGAGACCCCTGAGCATGTCGGCAGAGCGACAAAGCGGCCAGCGCAGTCCTTTGTCAGGTCATAAGGGCCCCCTGAGTAGGTTGGAGGGCTCCTGGACAGACCAGAGGGGCCCCTGGGAAGTTAAAAGGGCTTCTGTGCAGGTCAGAGAGCCCCTGATTATACCAAAAAGGCCCCCTGGGTGGGTAAGAAGGGCCCCTTCACATGCCGAATTGGCCCCTAGCCAGCACAGAGGGGCCCCTTGAGCATGTCGGCAGGGCGCCAAAGCAGCCAGCGCAGTCCGAACAGAAGAGTCGTTGGACAGATCGCAGGGGGCTCCTGGACAAGTCAGAGGGGCCCATGGCTAGACCGAAAGGGTCCCTGGCCAGTTCGGAAGGACCTCTGAACAGGCCGAATGGGCCCCTTGACACACAAGAGGGGCTTATTGGATGGTCAGAGGAGTCCCTGGTCAGACCAGAAGGGCCAGAAGCACGTAGAGATCCCAGTTGCAGATTAACCCCTCAGCCTACGGGGGAGGCCTGACAGGCCCCCCTGATGTTTTTCTTGAATAACTTTTAAAATATGCAGTGCATCTTGCTGTAATTTTCGGTAGCTGAGTTTACAACAATTATACGTATGCTGATAAAAATCGTTGAAATTGGTTGAGAAATTTGGGAAATAATGACGTTTTGATGACGTCATGTTGGTAAAAATAGAAATATTTGTAAAATCGTAGAAAACAGAGTTTCAAAG
>JAXIVJ010010593.1:0-2500 GCA_036785665.1 Chirona hameri | reverse complement strand
GTGTCTGTCTGTGTGTCTGTGTGTTTGTGTGTGCACTCAACTGGTTTTTCAGATGCCGTTGCTACTTTACTCTCTTGAGTCAAAGTGCATACCTACTGTAGTGTAAATACTGTCATTCTGGCTTGCTTTTTCCCAATGGAATGCCCTTGCAAGGTAATGATATAGGTAGTTATTAGGTACATTAACACATCCTCTAACTTTTTACCCTGGTAACGTTTACCACTGGCGGATCCAGGAGGGGCATTATGGGCAAATCCCTCTCCCCCCACACACACACAGTAACATGGGGATCCATTCAATACAAGTATACCCTCTCCCCGCGCGTTCCTGCATTGGCTGCAAGAAGTGCTAATTAGGAAGAAACCCTCCCCCCACGGTCAAAGACTTTTCGCACTGAGGGCCCGACACCACCCCTCCCGGCTCCCTCTGTCAACAAACTTTTCGCGGATGCAACGGAGTGAATGCCCCCCCCCCTCCCCCCCCCCCCAAAAAAAAAAACTTGAACCCTGGATTCGCCAGTGACGTCTACCAAAGTATATATTCTACATCTGTGTCTGTAAACTAAGGAAATACAACAAATCCTTTACGTCTTTTTCTCATCATTCTTATTTTGTTATATCACCACATACTACAGTGTTATCATATTGTTGTTATTCCTTTGTTGCTACTTTTCTTATTATTTCCCTGTTGCTTTCCCTGTCAGGTGCATTCAATATACAAATACCTAACTCAACTGCATAACTCTCAGTTCTATCGTGTTTCATATCCGCATAACTCTCAGCTCTATCGTGTTTCATATCCGTATAACTCTCAGCTCTATCGTGTTTCATATCCGTATAACTCTCAGCTCTATCGTGTTTCATATCCGTATAACTCTCAGCTCTATCGTGTTTCATATCCGTATAACTCTAAGCTCTATCGTGTTTTCATATCTGTATAATTCTCGGCTATATCGTATTTCATAACTCGTAGCTATATCGTGTTTCATACCTGTATAACTCTCAGCTCTTTCGTGTTTCAGCTGAATCCGCAACATACCATCCCGACGCTGGTAGACGGCGACTTCGCTATCTGGGAAAGGTGACGTCATGGGGAACAGGGAATACGACACTTTGCTCGGATATATCATATACCAGGGTGTAGTTTCCTATTCAGTTGAGGGGCTTCAGCCCCCCCCCCTCCCGAACTTGGGTTCATCCTCCCAACTCGGACGAGAAAGTGGGTCAAATCTGGGGAGAAAGCTGTATTTGTGTGAATTTTGATGGTACTTTAAGCGATTTTCCCCAGCTCTGCCCCCCCCCCCCAACTTGTCTGGAGAAGCTACGCCCCTGCCATATACCTATCTACTATTTATAGGGACATCAATGCTACATTAGCCCTCCTATTTACAAGTGCATGTATTTAATAAGTTTAAGTGTCTGCTTTTTAAGGATATAACGAAAGCATCAAACATGGACAGGGTCGTGCTATGCGAATAGGTAGTGAAATGTTAACCTGATACCACAGTTGTGTTTCTAAGAGTGTTTGGTGCAAAAACGGCACGTTCTGACGTTTTTTAACCGAAATTCTGGCAACACACTTGATGAGATACATCCAAACATGGTATAGTTCCAACCATCTCAGTTGTCGATAACTTGTCATGGATAAAATGTAAAACTGCATACATTATATGCATAGCATACGAAACAAACATTCTTGGAACAAGTTTTACACGACAACTGTGGCCTCCCGTCTTCATTCATTCATTCGTTCATTCGTTCATTCGTTCATTCGTTCATTCGTTCATTTGTTTCATTTGTTCATTTGTTCATTTGTTCATTTGTTCATTTGTTCATTTTGTTCATTCGTTCATTCGTTCATTCGTTCATTCGTTTCATTCGTTCATTCGTTCATTCGTTCATTCGTGTATTAGCTCATTCGTTTATAAGTTAATTCGTTAATTCGTGCATTCGTTCATTCGTTCATTCTTTCATTCGTTCATTCGTTCATTCGTCATTCGTTCATTCGTTCATTCGTTTATTCGTTCATTCGTTCATTCGTTCATTCGTTCATTCGTTCATTCGTTCATTCGTTCATTCGTTCATTCGTTCATTCGTTCATTCGGTTCATTCGTTCATTTGTTCATTCGTTCATTCGTTCATTCGTTTCATAAGTATTTATATTCATACATTCCTTGCTTCAAGTTATATTTTAATATCCATTGACATAACTATCTATATTCTATAATCATTTTTCACTTCCGCACCAACTTGGTTGCCAAGCATATTTCAGCACCCCTTGCATCATTTTCCCACAAATCGCCAAACGATAACCGCTGAAATCGCCACTGGGCGCCTCCCAAAATGCATTAGTCCAGAATCCAGTGTTTGGTAGCGACTAACCGGTGCAGGCATATGGTAGCAACTAACCGGTGCAGGCATATGGCCGTCAATCCAGAATGGAATCTGGACTAATGCAGGCATTAGTCCAGAATCCAGTGTTTGGTAGCGGACTAACCGGT
>JAXIVJ010010592.1:0-30000 GCA_036785665.1 Chirona hameri | reverse complement strand
AATTGGCGAGATGTCGTGGAATGCCCCAGCTCTTCGAACATCATGTCGAAACGATTTGGTCGTTATTTGGCTTAGGCAATATTGAGGTCACCAGAGGTCATCAAAGGTCAAATTTTCCAAGTATAGGACTTTGCTCCAGAAACCTCCTAATATCTTGGGGAACTATGATAGCTGGGAACAAACAAAATGCAATCGCCATTGGTGTTCTCAAATTTTAGCTCAGGTCAATAGTTTATGCTCCAGAGGTCACCAAATGTCACGATGGCGTTTTTTTTCCAAAAACGTTTTTGTTATGAATAACTTATCAGTTAAACATAGTGCAATAATTTTAACACCATCGTGTTTATCTCGTCAAGACGCTTCGCAACATATTAATGGTGACCTGGTTAGGTCAATTTCAAATGTTTACCTCAGTTGTCACTGGTTCAGCTGTCCTGGTTCATTTGTCCTGGTTCATTTGTCACTGCTTCAGTTGTCCCTGGTTCAGTTGTCTCTGGTTTAGTTGTCCCTGGTTCAGTTGTCCCTGGTTCAGTTGTCCCTGGTTCAGTTGTCCTGGTTCAGTTGTCCCTGGTTCAGTTGTCCCTGGTTCAGTTGTCCCTGGTTCAGTTGTCCCTGGTTCAGTTTTCTCTGGTTCAGTTTTCCCCTGGTTCAGTTGTCACTGGTTCACAGTTGACCGTGCACCACATGCAACCTTACATGCACTATTAAATATGCTAGCTTATGCTATAAAAGAGACTTGTTTTTTATATCATGTCATATATGTATATCATGTCATGCGGTGTATGACGACATCCCCTGATTCTCTACCCCTGTCCCCGCCAGACGCGCCGCCGGCACACACGGCTGCCTACGTCTGCTGCCGTCCTGCGAGGCTGTGTTTCCCGGTCGCTCCGGCCAGTGGCGGCGCCAGCTGGTCTGCTATCTGAGCGGCGGACCGGGTCCGCTGGCCGCCTCGCAAGAGCTGCATGCCGGCTCCGTGGTGCCGGATCTGGGGCCTGTTCGCCGACGCCTCCCAGCAGCGGGTGGACGCCGCACTGCTTTTGGCGCCGACCAGAGCTGGCACGCCTGAGCCGGCCGTGGCCGCCATGTGCCGGGGTGGCTGACTCCGACTGTGGTTCCTGGCGTGGCGGGCTCAGCTGCTCGATATGGACCTGTTCGGGTTCCTGGCTGAGCGACGGCCGGCGGCGGCAGGAGCCATGAGACACGGGTTATGGCGACGGCGTGTCGCTGGCTCGCCCCTGCTCGGCATCCACCTCTGCCTCGCCGAGCACTAGGTATTTGTGCTGGTGCGCGCGGCGGCTGGGACCTGCAGTACGTTGCAACCGTCTGCTCACCGGACCACGCTCATCGACTTTGGATTCACGGAAGGTACAGAGGCGGACTGGGACGGGATGGGGAGCAAAATGGGGCTACGGAAATTATGGTTTCATGTTGCTGATTGTGGACATATCGGTGGAAGTGGAAGATTGTAACTATGTGTGTCTGCTGGTTGTTAATTATCTTCTATTCTGTTCCCTTTTCTTTAAATTATGTCATATTTTCGTATATGCTGTTTTGTAACGTCTTATGTATTTTTGTATACAGTAAATGAGCTCTGCCTTTTTCTACCGTGTCACTAGATTTGCCCCCCCCCCCCCCCCCCCCCACCCCCCCACCCCCAAACAAACAAACAAATGTTCCGCCCCTGATCATGCCTTGTTTCTCCCGTCAGGCGCATTTTGGGCGCTGTGGAGTACAGCCGAGGCGGAGACCCAAGTCCGCTTGGCGCTACTACCCGCTGTCGGCCGGCGGCGGCAGCGGCTCGCGGGAGGTGCGCTGGAGTCGCCACCGCCCGCCGTCCACGTCACCGGCTCGGAGCACCTCAGTCAGGGCCTGTTCTCTGGTGTTGCTGGAGATGCTTCTGCTCAAGCTGAGCGACCGCTGCCGACTGCAGCAGGACGAGGAGAGCTGCCTGAACTCCCCTTACTCCTCGATTTAACGCCAGCTCTTGGGCAACGGAGAAGCACAGTTTTTAGGCCTCTTGGTTCATAAACAAGAATACAGTAGCATTCCAACATGGTAACTCTGGCACGTCTTCGCAACCGGAACTGTAGAAACATATGTATTTCATGCCGATGCGCAAAGGCGGATTAAGGAGCAGGACGCGACATACACTCAGACGCGTCATGGCAGCGTCTAATCGTAGAAGCTGAGGGCTTTTACGCCGACACGCAGACACCAACATCGCTATTCAGCACCAGCTCCTCCTGACCTGTATGACGGCCCCTGGCAGGAGGCGTCATACAGGTCCCTCATACAGGTGCGACCCTCCTGAAGGCTGCCTTGCTGTTGTGCCTTTATGTTATAAATGTGCCATTCTCTTACAAAAATAAGTCGGCTCCGGAGTCCCCGATATCGGATCATGCCTCCGGCTTGTTGGTACGAGTGTTTGGGTGCCTAGCGTCGTGATGCCTTTGGTGACGGCCGACCAAGGTGTTGTATGATGGAGACATGTCTTTGCTTAATAAAAAGAATTGTAGTGCTGTGAGTCTTTTCAGCTTACCTCGGCGGCAGCTGGAGCACGGCTGGCCGGTGGACTGACCGGTAGCTGGTCAGTTAAGCAATGGGTCGTTGAAAGCTGGTACGAATACTGGGCACGGATTAGTTCAGCGAGCAGTGGCTAGTAAAGCTGGGTTTATCATAGGCTCCTCAGGTCAACCAAGGACCCTCACAGGCCGACCTCGGTTAACCTCCTGGAGGGGTCATGACCCTTAAGCCCCCCTGGACATGATGGTCCGATGGTCTTTGATGGCTTGATTCCCTCGATGTTCCTCCGTATCAAACGTATTATTTTAGCACGGATGTTGGGTATTTAGGATATTGCAATACCAGGGAGCCAAAAAGGCTGCATTAACTATCTGCCCTATTCCAGGCAAACAAGAAATTTACAACAAATTCATTGAACACCATTTAAATAGAGCACCCCGATGGCTAATTTTGCATGCTCCCCCTCTACTATTCGCTAACCTGAACGCTTGAACCTTGTATCTACAGACTTGTTAACTGAAGACAATCCTTGCTACCAACTTATCCATTATATCATAATCGAAAAAGCAGTCGCAAATGGAATCACAATGCTCGTATACTTCTAAGATGGAATACTCCTAAGATGGAATCACATCTTGATGTAATGAAATACGCAGAATTCAAAACAGACCAATCTGTACGAGTAGTCCTTGGAATTTTGGAAGGGGAAGAGCGGTACCGGAGGCGGTAACAGACAGAGAGGTACCGGAGGCGGTAACAGGCAGAGAAGTACCAGAGGCGGTAACAGGCAGAGAGGTACCGGAGGCGGTAACAGGCAGAGAGGTACCGGAGGCGGTAACAGGTAGAGAGGTACCGGAGGCGGTAAAAGGCAGAGAGGTACCGGAGGCGGTAATAGAGCGGTACCGGAGGCGGTAACAGGCAGAGAGGTACCGGAGGCGGTAACAGGTAGAGGGGTACCGTGGTGGCGGTAACAGGCAGAGGTACCGGAGGCGGTAACAGGTAGAGAGGTACCAGAGGCGGTAAAAGGCAGAGAGGTACCGGAGGCGGTAACAGGTAGAGGGGTACCGGGGTGGCGGTAACAGGCAGATAGGTACCGGGGTGGCGGTAACAGGTAGAGAGGTACCGGAGGCGGTAAAAGGCAGAGAGGTACCGGAGGCGGTAACAGGTAGAGCGGTACCGGGGTGGCGGTAACAGGCAGATAGGTACCGGGGTGGCGGTAACAGGCAGAGAGGTACCGGAGGCGGTAACAGGTAGAGAGGTACCGGAGGCGGTAAAAGGCAGAGAGGTACCGGAGGCGGTAACAGGCAGAGCGGTACCGGGGTGGCGGTAACAGGCAGAGAGGTACCGGAGGCGGTAACAGGTAGAGGGGTACCGGTGGCGGTAACAGGTAGAGAGGTACCGGAGGCTCTTTCTTCAATTTCTTATACGAAATAATCAGCTTGCCAATTATCTCAAAATTAATGGTACAAATTGTACTTCCTCTATACTTTAAGTTACTTACAAGCATATGCTAAGAAAGCCGACATCTGCCGACGTCGGCCCGATGTCGAGATGCCGACTTCGTGCCGACATTGGAATGCCGCTGCCGAGATGCCGACTGCTGCCGACGTCGACATGTTTACTGGGGCGTGCAAGGGCAATTGTCGAAAATACCTACATCCAAAACCAACGTGTTTTGTTTTCAATCGATAGTATTGTAGGAGTAGAGAAACTCGCTACGATTGTGCAGATGATTTGTTTGAGCGATCGAGTATTGAGATGGTTTGGTTAGGATAGAATTAGGTAAGAGATTGGTTTGGTTAAGGCCGCTTCGGGCCATTGCGCAGCCATGGTATGAAGGAAAAGGGGCAAAGTGGGTCAAAATGGAACGCCTACCGGGCAACCGCCCATGGACACTGGACAGGCCCTTCCCCGCAGCGCAAAGCTGCGAGGAGAGCCCACGCCATGCAGACGGCCACCACTCCCTCGAGCTCGAGGGCCACCACATGCCCGGTGGACAGCGACCACCAGACCCGGGTTAACGTGGGCGTGACAGGCGATGGAGGACCGGGGCAGTCGGGAGGATCAAAAGGGTATCTTATGAAAAACACATATGATACAACGGTGAACAAAGCTAAGGTAGTAACAGTGAACTAAGAGTGATTACAACCAGTAAGACGCCATATAAAGGGATATTGCCACCTCCGGAGGATTTCTAAAAATCAACTTAAAGGAAATAGTTCACCTTCAACATTAGTTTTAAACTGAGATGGCAGTTTTGTAGCCCGTGTTGGGAAACCCGTATCTGCATGTTTTCTTGACTGAAAAGACTCGCCAGCCGAATATATTTGAGTTTTTGGCGAAGGAATGCGTGCTGGCGAAAGAATGTTGTACTGGTTCTAGACCGGGCAGAGGCTATACCATCAGCCAATCAGCTTGCAGCTGGTGCTAGCAAGCGATCGCCGGCCGCCGGTTGGCACATCTCCAATGCGAGTCTATCTTTACGCGACTACTTTCGAATCTGATTGGCTGCACCATTGTTTACATTCGCGTGACGTAAGGACTCTGACTCAGAGAGTATGCATATAGTTTTGATAAACAATAAAAATGTACGCCTTCTGTCCTGTATCGGCGCGATATAAGGCCATTTTTGACAATATAAAAATAAATTGTGTTAAAAAATATAATCAAATCGTGTTGGGGGAAAAAATTTCCAAGGTGAACTATTTCCTTTAAGTGAATGGTGGGGATCAACAATCATGTATGCTCATAGGCGTATGAGCAGGGGGGGCAGGGGGGGGAGCAGCCGCACCCCCCCCCCCCCCAACAATTTAGATTTTAACATTACGCCTATGGGCGTTGCATGGAAATAATAGACTTCAGAATGCCTCCTGCCCCCCCCCCCCCATTTTGAACATAGTTCCTACGCCCCTGTGTATGCTCAAGCTCAAACTTGCTCATGCAGCATCTAAAGCAGTGTATCGGCAAATAATTATGTATTTATTTCTGACTCCAAAACGTTGGTCCCAGCTGTGCTCAGTACTAGATGCATGATGGCCGCTCTCATCCAGTTTGGCTGTGGAATTGGCGCCCGCCCAAAGCCGAAGCGTACGAATTCGCCGAGACTTGACATTGAGGAGTCTGTCTGTGTTATAAGGTATAGGTCACAAACCTCCTACGGTCCCAAAGTCGAGCCATAGCAATTCTTGCTGTTTTCCCATAAAACATGCCGACGTCGGCAGATGTCGGCATCTCGGCAGCGGCATGCCGACGTCGGCATCTCGGCACGGAAAGCAACTCGGCATCTCGACATCGGGCCGACGTCGGCAGATGTCGGCTTTCTTAGCATATGCTCGTAAGAAACTTAAAGTATAGAGGAAGTACAATTTGTACCATTAATTTTGAGATAATTGGCAAGCTGATTATTTCGTATAAGAAATTGAAGAAAGAGCCTCCGGTACCTCTCTACCTGTTACCGCCACCGGTACCCCTCTACCTGTTACCGCCACCGGTACCCTCTACCTGTTACCGCCTCCGGTACCTCTGCCTGTTACCGCCACCCCGGTACCGCTCTGCCTGTTACCGCCTCCGGTACCTCTCTGCCTTTTACCGCCTCCGGTACCTCTCTACCTGTTACCACCTCCGGTACCTCTTTGCCTTTTACCGCCTCCGGTACCTCTCTACCTGTTACCGCCACCGGTACCCCTCTACCTGTTACCGCCTCCGGTACCTCTCTGCCTTTTACCGCCTCCGGTACCTCTCTACCTGTTACCGCCACCGGTACCCCTCTACCTGTTACCGCCTCCGGTACCTCTCTGCCTTTTACCGCCTCTGGTACCTCTCTACCTGTTACCGCCTCCGGTACCTCTGCCTGTTACCGCCACCACGGTACCGCTCTGCCTGTTACCACCTCCGGTACCTCTCTGCCTTTTACCGCCTCCGGTACCTCTCTACCTGTTACCGCCTCCGGTACCTCTCTGCCTTTTACCGCCTCCGGTACCTCTCTACCTGTTACCGCCACCGGTACCCCTCTACCTGTTACCGCCTCCGGTACCTCTCTGCCTGTAACCGCCACCCCGGTACCGCTCTGCCTGTTACCGCCTCCGGTACCTCTCTGCCTGTTACCGCCACCGGTACCCCTCTACCTGTTACCGCCTCCGGTACCTCTCTGCCTGTTACCGCCTCCAGTACCTCTCTACCTGTTACCGCCTCCGGTACCTCTCTGCCTGTTATCGCCCCATCTCTCTGCCTGTTATCGCCCCATCTCTCTGCCTGTTACCGCCACCCCGGTACCGCTCTGCCTGTTACCGCCTCCGGTACCTCTGCCTGTTACCGCCTCCGGTACCTCTGCCTGTTACCGCCTCCGGTACCTCTCTGCCTGTTACCGCCTCCGGTACCTCTCTGCCTGTTACCGCATCCGGTACCTATCTGCCTGTTACCGCCTCCGGTACCGCTCTTCCCCTTCCAAAATTTCAAGGACTACTCGTACAGATTGGTCTGTTTTGAATTCTGCGTATTTCATTACTATTGTGTACCCGCGCCTGGGTTACTGCTGGGTCCCAGTCCGTCCCGCGGTACACAACGTGCTCCGGTCCCAAGTGACTGTATTTACTGCGCGCACACACACAGGTCCGCCGTCGGTCGCTGTCCAACTCCCTCTCCCGCGCGCGGGCCGATCGGGTTGGCGGCGGCTGGATACCCGCGCGCCATCTCTCGGCCAGCTCACCAACTCCCAGCTACATAGGGTCCGCTAGGGGAACTCCGTGAGGAGACAGACAGGGTACACCGGTCTGACGACACCACAATTACATCAAGATGTGATTCCATCTTAGGAGTATTCCATCTTAGAAGTATACGAGCATTGTGATTCCATCTGCGACTGCTTTTTCGATTACGATATAATGGATAAGTTGGTAGCAAGGATTGTCTTCTGTTAACAAGTCTAGATACAAGTCTAGATTCAAGCGTTCAGGTTAGCGAATAGCAGAGGGGGAGCATGAACAATTAGCCATCGGGGTGCTCTATTTAAATGGTGTTCAATGAATTTGTTGTAAATTTCTTGTTTGCCTGGAATAGGGCAGATAGTTAATGCAGCTTTTTTGGCTCTCTGGTATTGCAATATCCTAAATACATCCGTGCTAAAATAATACGTTTGATACGGAGGAACATCGAGGGAATCGAGCCATCAAAGGCCATCGGACCATCATGTCCAGGGGGGCCTAGGGGGTCATGGCCCCTCCAGGAGGTTAACCGAGGTCGGCCTGTGAGAGTCCTTGGTTGACCTGAGGAGCCTATGATAAGCCCAGCTTTACTAGCCACTGCTCGCTGAACTAATCCGTGCCCAGTATTCGTACTAGCCTTCAACGACCCATTGCTTAACTGACCAGCTACCGGTCAGTCCACCGGCCAGCCGTGCTCCAGCTGCCGCGGAGGTAAGCTGAAAAGACTCACAGCACTACAATTCTTTTTATTAAGCAAAGACACGTCTCCATCATACAACACCTTGGTCGGCCGTCACCAAAGGCATCACGACGCTAGGCACCCACACACTGATACCGACAAGCCGGAGGCATGATCCGATATCGGGGACTCCGGAGCTGACTTATTTTTGTAAGAAAATGGCACATTTATAACATAAAGGCACAACAGCAAGGCAGCCTTCAACAGCAGGCAGCCTTGGGTCGCACCTGTATGAGGGACCTGTATGACGCCTCCTGCCAGGGGCCGTCATACAGGTCAGGAGGAGCTGGTGCTGAATAGCGATGTTGGTGTCTGCGTGTCGGCGTAAAAGCCCTCAGCTTCTCCGATTAGACGCTGCCATGACGCGTCTGAGTGTATGTCGCGTCCTGCTCCTTAATCCGCCTTTGCGCATCGGCATGAAATACATATGTTTCTACAGTTCCGGTTGCGAAGACGTGCCAGAGTTACCATGTTGGAATGTTACTGTATTCTTGTTTATGAACCAAGACGCCTAAAAACTGTGCTTCTCCGTTGCCCAAGAGCTGGCGTTAAATCGAGGAGTGAGGGGAGTTCAGGCAGCTCTCCTCGTCCTGCTGCAGTCGGCAGCGGTCGCTCAGCTTGAGCAGCAGCATCTCCAGCAACACCAGAGAACAGGCCCTGACTGAGGTGCTCCGAGCCGGTGACGTGGACGGCGGGCGGTGGCGACTCCAGCGCACCTCCCGCGAGCCGCTGCCGCCGCCGGCCGACAGCGGGTAGTAGCGCCAAGCGGACCTGGGTCTCCGCCTCGGCTGTACTCCATAGCGCCCAAAATGCGCCTGACGGGAGAAACAAGGCATGATCAGGGGCGGATCTAGCAGCGTTTTTGTTTGTTTGTTTGTTTGGGGGTGGGGGGCAAATCTAGTGACACGGTAGAAAAAGGCAGAGCTCATTTACTGTATACAAAAATACATAAGACGTTACAAAACAGCATATACGAAAATATGACATAATTTAAAGAAAAGGGAACAGAATAGAAGATAATTAACAACCAGCAGACACACATAGTTACAATCTTCCACTTCCACCGATATGTCCACAATCAGCAACATGAAACCATAATTTCCGTAGCCCTATTTTGCTCCCCATCCCGTCCCAGTCCGCCTCTGTACCTTCCGTGAATCCAAAGTCGATGAGCGTGGTCCGGTGAGCAGACGGTTGCAACGTACTGCAGGTCCCAGCCGCCGCGCGCACCAGCACAAATACCTAGTGCTCGACGAGGCAGAGGTGGATGCCGAGCAGGGGCGAGCCGGCGACACGCCGCCGCCACAACCCGTGTCTCATGGCTTCTGCCGCCGCCGGCCGTCGCTCTGCCAGGAACCCGAACAGGTCCATATCGAGCAGCTGAGCCCGCCACGCCAGGAACCACAGTCGGAGTCAGCCACCCCGGCACATGGCGGCCACGGCCGGCTCAGGCGCGCCAGCTCTGGTCGGCGCCAACAGCAGAGCGGCGTCCACCCGCTGGTGGGAGGCGTCGGCGAACAGGCCCCAGATCCGGCACCACGGAGCCGGCATGCAGCTCTTGCGAGGCGGCCAGCGGACCCGGTCCGCCGCTCAGATAGCAGACCAGCTGGCGCCGCCACTGGCCGGAGCGACCGGGAAACACAGCCTCGCAGGACGGCAGCAGACGTAGGCAGCCGTGTGTGCCGGCGGCGCGTCTGGCGGGGACAGGGGTAGAGAATCAGGGGATGTCGTCATACACCGCATGACATGATATACATATATGACATGATATAAAAAACAAGTCTCTTTTATAGCATAAGCTAGCATATTTCATAGTGCATGTAAAGTTGCATGTGGTGCACGGTCAACTGAACCAGTGACAGCTGAACCAGGGGAAAACTGAACCAGAGAAAACTGAACCAGGGACAACTGAACCAGGGACAACTAAACCAGTGACAACTGAACCAGAGACAAGTGAACCAGGAACAACTGGACCAGTGTCAACTGAACCAGGGACAACTGAAGCAGTGACAAATGAACCAGGACAGCTGAACCAGTGACAACTGAAGTAAACATTTGAAGTTGACCTAACCAGGTCACCATTAATATGTTGCGAAGCGTCTTGACGAGATAAACACGATGGTGTTAAAATTATTGCACTATGTTTAGCTGATAAGTTATTAATAAAAAAACGTTTTTGGAAGAAAACGCCATCGTGACATTTGGTGACCTCTGGAGCATAAACTATTGACCTGAGCTAAAATTTGAGAACACCAATGGCGATTGCATTTTGTTTGTTCCCAGCTATCATAGTTCCCCAAGATATTAGGAGGTTTCTGGAGCAAAGTCCTATACTTGGAAAATTTGACCTTTGATGACTTCTGGTGAGCTCAATATTGCCTAAGCCAAATAACGACCAAATCGTTTCGAGATGATGTTCGAAGAGCTGGGGCATTCCACGACATCTCGCCAATTTTTTCCTCAAATTTTAACCCTCATCTCTCACTTTTTGTTCAAAATTGGTCTACAGGGATATCTTGGTCCTGAATTCGGCTGTGGCAATATTAGCTCGATCTGACCTCAGGTTTTCGAGTTATAGCCTCGGGCATTTTGGCAAGGTCACGGTGCAGAGGTATGTGTGGAGGCCAAAATAACGCATTTGACTCAACTAAATATAAAACATCATTATATGACTGAATTTGCAATGAAACATAGATTCTATTTCTGTTTTTTTTTTACGTGACCTTGAATGACCTTAAAACCGTGACCTCGTGACCTTGTTTTCGTTGACCTCGTGTGACCCCGGGTACACCTCTGATTTCAATTTTCACATTGCAAAATACTTGTAAATATATTTCCTAACGCAAAAAATAAAAAAGTGCGTTTTTTCTCTAATTTCCATATTTTCCGCCAATATGCGTTCGTGTTTTCGAATTACCCCCAAGGGGAGGGGTAACGGGCGGATATCTCAGCTACCATTGCAGCTAGAGACCCGATTTTTGGTACACACATTGTCAGGGTGACTAGTAACACCACGCAGCTATCCGGCGTTATCCAAAACGGATCGAAAGGTGAAGACCCCACCCAAATCGGTCCATAGGTTCGGAGCATGACGTCGGCACCGATTTTTTGCTGTTTTGGTCCAATTTGGTACACTTCGATTGAACCAAAGTGGATAAAACTGAAAACAACACGTTTAGACCAAGCCGGATCGAATGGTGAAGACTCCGTTCAAATCGATCCCATAGGTTCGGAGCATGACGCCTGCAACTATTTTGGCGGTTTTGGTCCAATTTGGTCCACTTAGATTAGACCAAAGTGGATAAAACTCAAAATTGCACCGTTTTGGACCACGACGGATCGAATAGTGAAGACCCCACTCAAATCGGTCCTATAGGTTCGGAGCATGACGTCGTCGGTAACGATTTTTGGCGGTTTTTGGTACCAAAATTGAATTTTGGTTCACTTAGATTAGAGTCTAATCTAATAGACTTAGATTAGAGTCTAATAATAATATAGTTTTATCCACTTTGGTCTAATGCCATTAGACCAAAATGGATAAAACTCAATATGACACCGTTCTAGACCAGTCGGATCGAATGGTGAAGACTCCGCCCAAATCGGTCCCATAGGTTCGGGGTATGACGTCGTCTGCAACTATATTTGACGGTTTTGGTCCAATTTGGTCCACTTAGATGAAACTAAAATAAATACAACTCAAAACCGCACCGTCTTAGACCACGCCGAATCGAATAGTGAATACCCCGCCCAAATCGGTCCCATAGTTTTGGAGTATGACGTCGGCAACGACTTTTTTTGAGGATTTGGTCCAATTTGGTCCACTTAGATTAAACCAAAATGAATAAAACTCCAAATCGCAGTCTTAGACCATTCCGGATCGAATGGTGAAGACCCCGCCCAAATAGCTCCCATAGTTTTGGAGTATGACGTCGGCAACGGTTTTTGGTGGTTTTTGTCCAGTTTGGCCCACTTAAATTAGACCAAAGTGGATAAAACACAAAATGGCAATGTGCTTTACCACGCCGGATCGAATGGTGAAGACCCCACCCAAATCGGTCCCATAGGTTCGCAGATATTCGCCCATTACCCCTCCCTCTTGGGGGTAATTCGAAAACACGCACGTATATCGACGGAAAATATGGACATTTGAGGAAAAACGCACCTTTTTTATTTGTGCGTTGTTAGGCAATATATTGACGAGTATTTTGCAAAGTAAACAAATGAAATCAGGTGTACCCGGGGTCATACGAGGTCAACGAAAAAAAGGTCACGAGGTTACGGTTTCAAGATCATTGAAGGTCATGCAAGTCAAATACGTTATTTTAGCCTCCAAGCATATCTCTGCAGCGAGACCTTGCCAAAATGCCCGAGACTATAACTCCAAAGCCTGAAATCAGATCGAGTTAATATTGCCACAACTGAATTCAGGACACGAGATAACCCTATAGACCAATTTTGAACAAAAAGGGAGAGATGAGGGTTATTTCGACTTGTCGAAATGTCGTGGAATGCCCCAGCTATCGAACAGTGTTTTTGGATTCCGCCTACTGTCCGTAGGAACTGAGTTAGCAGGGTGGCGTTCAGACGCCCCACTGGTTGTCCCTGGTTCAGTTATCCCTGGTTCAGTTGTCCCTGGTTCAGTTGTCCCTGGTTCAGTTGTCACTGGTTCAGTTGTCACTGGTTCAGTTATCACTGGTTCAGTTGTCACTGGTTCAGTTGTCACTGGTTCAGTTGTCACTGGTTCAGTTGTCACTGGTTCAGTTGTCACTGGTTCAGTTGTCACTGGTTCAGTTGTCACTGGTTCAGTTGTCACTGGTTCAGTTGTCACTGGTTCAGTTGTCACTGGTTCAGTTGTCACTGGTTCAGTTGTCACTGGTTCAGTTGTCACTGGTTCAGTTGTCACTGGTTCAGTTGTCACTGGTTCAGTTGTCACTGGTTCAGTTGTCACTGGTTCAGTTGTCACTGGTTCAGTTGTCACTGGTTCAGTTGTCACTGGTTCAGTTGACATGGAACAGTGGCATGTATCTCTCACAGCATAGTGTACTGCTTAGTGCTTAGGTACTCAAAATTGCTAAGGCTGGTGACAATGGTTGCATTACCTTGGCAACACAACCATTGGAAAATTTTCAAGAATGAAGAAATTGCATAGTGAATATAAAATGGCATGATCTATAGCAATCATAATCCTAATGTTGTGAAATGGTTTTTGTGTCACTAAAAATGACCAGATTTTGATATTAAATAAAAAGGCTGCATCTTAATTGAAACTGGTAAAATCAGGCTCTTCTAAAGGTGACATAAAACCACTCAAGACAGGGTATGTAAGCAAATATTTATGGGTATTGCATGCAAAAATTCGTTTGTATGTGAGACATGTCTGTGTGCAAATGCTGTCTTTTACATTTACAGTCGCCGTCGCCGACTACCGGAGAGTCTCGGCGCTCGTGGCCGCCGATGTACCGGCCGCCGCCGATCCGGAGACGACGGCAGGATCTGAGATGGATAAAGGTCTGGTTGGAAACGTGGGTACACCGGGGAATCGATTAAGACGATATTGAAGGAGCTGGATCTAGGCCATTTCGCTCGTATCAATAGTTGGATTAGGAGAATACAGAAGTGCACATAAACAAGGCTGGTTTCGCCACGTTTCATAATTAACAGCGGGTTATAAATCATGTTAAATGCATTATTTATAGCAGCTTATTTTATCAACACAATTGTTGTTGAAAAGCCTACAAACTTTAGCGTACCATCAGGATGCGACAGGACCATCACGTCTTGGGTGGCACCGGAGAAAGTATCGGTGCTCGTGGCCGCCGATGTACCGGCCGCCGCCGATCCGGAGACGACGGCAGGATCTGCGATGGATAAAGTTCTGGTTGGAAACGTGGGTACACCGGGGAATCGGTTCAGGCGATATTTGAGGAGCTGGATCTAGGTCATTTCGCTCGTATCAATAGTTTGATAGCGAGAAGACAGAAGAACATTTAACTCATAAGTAAGTCTGACTGGTTTCGCATCGTTTCATAATTCGTAGCGGCTTAGATATAAATTGCGTTACATTACTATTTTAAAGCAGCTTAATTTGTCAATACGACGGGCTTGATAAAGCCATATATACTTGAGACGCTCAAGTTGAGCGTACCATCAGGATCCGACAGAGCCGGATTCAGGCGATATTTGAGGAGCCGGCGTTAGGTCGCTTCGCTCGTATCAATAGTTCGATTTTGATTGAACAATAGTACACTACTGACTACACCTAAGTAAATCTAACTGAACTGGTTTCGCCATGTTTCATAATAGATAGCGGCTTAGTAATACAGTGTTCAATTAATGAGTCAAATTTGTAAATACATCTACGAACTTTAAATAGCCTTAGAAATTTGAACGTACCATCAGGATCCGCCAGGGCCATCATCATGTCTTGGCCGGCACCGGAGAAAGTCTCGGCGCTCGTGGCCGCCGATGTTCCGGCCGCCGCCGATCCGGAGACGACGGCAGGAACTGAGATGGATAAAGGTCTGGACGGTTGGAAACGTGGGTACACCGGGGAATCGGTTCAGGCGATATTTGAGGAGCTGGCGTTAAGTCGTTTTGCTCGTATCAATAGTTCGATTTTTATTGATCAATAGTACAATACACATAAGTGAACCTGAGTGGACCGGTTTCACCTCGTTCTGTAATTCATAGCGCATTAGTTTTAATCGTGTTAAATTAATGATTAATACCAGCTTAATTTGTCAATACAATTACGGCCTTTATAAAGCCGTACAAACTTGAGCGTACCATCAGGATCCGACAGGGCCATCACGTCTTGGCCGGCACCGGAGAGAGAGTCTCGGCGCTCGTGGCCGCCGATGTACCGGCCGCTGCCGATCCGGAGACGACGGCAGGATCTGAGATGGATAAAGGTCTGGTTGGAAACGTGGGTACACCGGGGAATCGATTCAGACGATATTGAAGGAGCTGGATCTAGGCCATTTCGCTCGTATCAATAGTTGGATTAGGAGAATACAGAAGTGCACATAAACAAGGCTGGTTTCACCTCGTTTCATAATTAACAGCGGGTTATAAATCATGTTACCATATACTGACTGCCCCATATACTGACTGATATATACTGATACGGCCCCATATACTGACTGAGGTCCCCAAAGGCTGTTTGAGAACCTCATAAACCAACTGAAGGGCCCCATAGGCCAACTTAGAGCCAATTATCCCGACTGAGCGCCCCACAGACCTACTAAGGGCCCCATAGACCGACTAAGCGCACCACAGACCGACTGAGGGCCCCACATACCGACTGAGGGACTCGCAGACCGACTAATAGTCTCAGTTCCCACAGATCGGCTGAGAACCACCCTGACCCAGAGAGCGTCACAGACCGACTGAGAGCCATCCAGGTCACTGAGGGACCCACAGACCGTTTGAGGTCCCCAACTGAAGGGCCCCAAATACCAACTGAGGGCCCCAAACCTGAATGAAAGCTACCTACACAGGCCCACTGAGGGCCCAATAAACCGACTGAGGGCCCCGCAGACCGACTAAGGGCCCCAAGGACTGACTGATAGCTACCTTTCCAGACCCACTAAAGGCCCGAAAACCAACTGAGAGCGATCTAAGCTCACCGAGGGCCCCATATACTGACTGAGGGCCCACAGACTGTTTGATAGCCTCATAAACCAACTGAAAGGCCCCATTGACCGACAGAGGGCCCCGCAGACCTACCGAGGACCCCAAAGACTGACTGATAGCTACCTACCCAGACCCACTGAGGGCCCACAAACCAACTGAGAGCCTTCTAGGCGCTCTGAGGGCCCATGGACCGACTGAGCGCCCCGCAGACCGACTGAGGACCCCGCAGACCGACTGAGGGCCCCGCATACCAGCTGAGATCCCAGACCAATTGAGTTTCTCGGTTTCCACAGATCGGCTAAGAACGACCCAGGTCACTGAGGGCCCCACAGACTGGCTGAGAGCCACGCAGGACACTGAGGGCCCCACAGACCGTTTGAGGTCCCCATAGACCAACTGAAGGGCCCCATTACCGACTGAAGGTCCATGTACCGACGGATGGCCCGAGGCCCATAGACCGACTGAGGGCCCCAAACCTGACTGAAAGCTACCTACACAGGCCCACTGAGGGCCCAATAAACCGACTGAGGGCTCTGCAGACCGACTGAGGGCCCCAAGGACTGAATGATAGCTACCTTTCCAGGCCCACTGAAGGCCCCACAAACCAACTGAGACGATTTAAGCCCACTGAGGGCCCCATATACTGACTGAGGGCCCCACAGACTGTTTGAGAATCTCATAAACCAACTGAAAGGCCCCTTTGACCGAATGAGGGCCCCACAGACCTGCTGGGGCCCCACATATTTACTGGGGGCCCCACAGACCTACTGAGGGCCCCCAAGACTGACTGATAGGCGATAACTCCCCAGGCCCACTGAGGGTCCCACAAACCAACTGAAAGCCTTCTAGGCCTTCTGAGGGCCCATGGACCGACTGATGGCCCCAGGCCCATAGACCAAATGAGTGCCCCATAGACCGACTGAGGGCCCTACAGACCGACTGATGGCCCCGCATACCAGCTGAGAGCCCACAGACCAATTGAGTTTCTCAGTTTCCACAGATCGGCTGAGAACCACCCAGGTCACTGAGGGCCCCTTAGACCGTTTGAGGTCCTCATATGGCCCATTACCGACTGAAGGCCCCATGTACCGACTGAAGGCCCCATAAACTGACTGATGGCCCAGGCCCATAGATCGACTGAGAGCCCCGCAGACTGACTGAGGGCTCCGCAGACCGACTGAGGGCCCCGCAGACCAACTGAGAGCCCGCAGATCGACTGAAGGCCCGCAAATCGACTGAGGGCCTCGCAAATCGACTGAGGGCCCCATAGACCGACTGAGGGCCCCACAAACCCACTGAGAGCCACCTAAGCCCACTGAGGGCCCCATGTACTACTATAGTTGATGATTCTAGTAAAGTAAAATAAGTAGAATCAATCTGGCTCGACATTACAATTGGTACAGGGAACAGAGGAAGGTTGAGGATAGGTGCATTTTACAGACCAGGGAATCTTCCAAGGAACTCCCAAGCTGAAACAGACCAAGATATTTGTGAGGAAATACGTAGGAACTTTCGGGCTGTGTCTTATTATGGGATATTTTAACTTAAAGGAAATAGTTCACCTTCAACATTAGTTTTAAACTGAGATAGCAGTTTTGTAGCCCGTGTTGGGAAACCCCTATCTGCAAGTTTTCTTGACTGAAAAGACTCCAGCCGAATATATTTGAGTTTTTGGCGAAGGAATGCGGTGCTGGCGAAAGAATGTTGTACTGGTTTTAGCCCGGTCAGAGGCTATACCATCAGCCAATCAGCTTGCAGCTGGTGCTAGCAAGCGATCGCCGGCCGCCGGTTGGCACATCTCCAATGCGAGTCTATCATTACGCGACTACTTTCGAATCTGATTGGCTGAACCATTGTTTACATTCGCGTGACGTCAGTACTCTGACTCAGAGAGTATGCATATAGTTTTGATAAACAATACACATTTACGGCCTTATGTCCTGAATCGGCGCGATATAAGGCCATTTTTGACAATATAAACAGAAATTGTATTACAAAAATATAATCAAATCGTGTTGGGTAAAACATTTCCAAGGTGAACTATTTCCTTTAAGAGGATACGAAAGTATAGCAGAGGAAACAAATGAGTGTAGGTTGTATATGCAAATCTTTGAAGGAGCTATTCATGCATCAGTTTGTAACAGAGCCAACAGACATTGCTCCATTTCATACACAGACATTGCTCCATTCTAGACCTTGTATTCTCAGACAACAGTGATCTAGTTAGTGACATAAGTATTTGCGAAGGTCTAGGAACCAGCGATCACAATATGGTTAAATTCAATATCTAATCAGAAATGATGCCCACAGATAACCTTCTTATGGTTCCAAACTTCAACCGGGCTGATTTTGATGGCATTAGAAATGACCTCGCACAGATAAAATGGAACGTTTAGTTGGCAGGTTTAGATGCATGTGAGGCCTGGAATGTTTTCAAAGCTAGATTAAGCCAAATTCAGAATCGGCATATACCCCTCAGGCACAAACGTAACAGAACCAAGGGCAAACCAGTTTGGCTTACCCCAGAAGTAAGGAGTGCTATACAAGCTAAAAAAAAGAGTGCATTTGGCATTTTGAAGGGATCTTCACTAGATATAAATCAGAAGGCCTACCAGAATGCAAGCAATTCAGTTAAGAAAAAGGTCAGAGCAGCTAAAAGGGCAAAGGAACTTGATTTAGCTAGACATTGTAATGCAGATAGTAAGAAGTTCTTCAGTTTGTATAAGTTCAGTACAGTTTCCAAAAATATAGGTCCATTTAACCTTATTTGTAACAGGGGGGGGGGGGGAGAGCGGATTCCGCCCCCCACCCCTCATGTTTTTCGCAAATATCTCCAGAACGGCTGGGAGCAGGGACATTACATTTTGGGACTTTTAATAGAATTGAATACCACATTTGGAGTCAAAATTTTGAGTTCTTAACCTGAACAGAGGCGGTTCCAGGGCACAGATTTGGGTGGGTTTGGAAGCGACATTTGGCGATAATACGGAAATGCGATCTTCACGGTTTCTTCCTAACTGCCTCAAGTATGAAGGAGTTACATCGCTTTACGGTGATTGCAACAAGTGCAAATTAGTTGATGTTAATGAAATATCATAAAAATTGCATGGCAGAGGCGGTTTCAGGGGCTTGAAAAGGGGGGGGGGGGTTCCAGGAAGTATTCAATGCTTGGCGGGAAGCCAATAGAGCGATGTAAGGGGCATTTATAGCTATCAAGATGTAAAAGATAGCTTCTGCTTCCATTATTTGCATAATGTATTACATATAGAATTTCAGGGGCGTGTTCAGGCACATGAAAAGGGGGGTGACTGGCATGGTGATGACGATGTCAGCGATAACGGCGCAATAGACGTTTAGCTTATAATGATATATGCACATATGAGGCCAGAAAAGGGAATAGTCATTTTTTGCAGAGGCGTGCTCAGGAATGGAAGAAAGGGGGTCATATTATTGCAAGGAAACTAAGAGGCATGGGCATACAATGACATAACATACTGCAGTTTTCGGATGAAACACGCACCACAGGCTACTCTACGAACGATTATAAGATAATAGGCGAGTCCAGGTAGGGTAAAAAGGGGGGTAAGCCATGTTAATTGAAGTTGTAAGTGAAATAGTCACTGTTGACTAGTTAGTATCATAATAGCGGATAATATACTTATCAAAAGGTCTTGCGCCGCCCCAGTTTGGATCCTGGATACGCCTATGATGAAGTACAACATGCAAAAAGGAACTATCTACGATCAGTAACATATTTATAGTGCTAGTGGGTAGCAACTTGTCTGTGGTTAATATGTTTTTCCCAATTTGACCTCTTTTTTCACTAACCTGGTACCGCCTATGGAAAAAAAATATGATTTATAACTGTGTTGTCTATGTCACAATCACATACCATTTTATTCATAACAAAAACATCAAAAAATGGTTTTATTACACATTTACTTCACCCCATATTGAGTGACCTGCACACGCCTATGATTTTTGAATTTTCAAACGTCACCGTGATATATCAATTTCCAATTCAATCTCTTTCAATTTCTATTGGTTGTGTTAAAATCGGTCGATAAACATGAAAGCTATGTTGGATCAAAATACCACTACAATTTGTAGTTTTTGCCCCCTGTTGTCCCCCTATCCAAAATGTAGATGTTTTGATTATTTAGAAATGTAGATCGTGTTGAGGGGAACCAAACACCGTTTCATTTTTGAAAATCGGACGGGTAGATCTCGAGATCTCCGGGGGGGGCGGAATCCGCCCCCCCCCCCGTTACAAATAGGGGTAGCCAGGAGCCTGTTACAAATAGGGTTAAGGTAGATGATGTGTTAGTTAGCAAGGACAGTGGAATGGTTGAAGTGCTTAATGATCAGTTCCAATCTGTCTTTACTATCGAGGACCAGAGTAATATTGCAGTACTTCAGCCTGAGCCAGAGACAGAGGAGACTATAGGAGAGCTAGGTGGCATAAGTAGTGAACTTGTTCTAGAATATCTAAAGAAAGTAAGGCCAAACAAGGCAGAAGGACCTGATGAAATCCATGCTAGACTTTTAAGAGAATCTGAAAGGGAGTTGTCAGTTCCATTAGCCATCATATTTTCTAAATCACTCGCAGATACTAATATTTCACTTGATTGGAAAAGAGCAAATGTTGTTCCTATTCATACAAAGGGGGATAGAAGTTAAGAGGAAAACTATAGACGGGTTAGTCTGACTTCATTAGTCTGCAAGGTGCTTGAATCAATCATCAAAGATAAGATTGTTGAATTCTTGGAGCAAAATTAACTCATCAAGGATACACAGTATGGCTTTAGGAAGCACCGTTCTTGTTTGACTAATTAATCCATACCATACCATATATTGATCGAGAATATAGAGTAGGTCATTAGACCTGAAGACCCCGGTCTCATCAAGCTCCGGTTGTGGTGTACAGTGCGTCAGTCAGTGTCTGGGATGACATGGGGACATCTGACAACGTCCCTGGGACATCTGACAACGTCCCCCATACAAGACTGTGGTTGCAACTTAAAATTCATGGGATCAGGGGCAAGATTCTGGATAGGATAGAAACGTGGCTCCCAGGACGCCAGCAAAGGGTTATATTTAATGGGTGCAAATCACAATGGAAGGATGTTCTTAGTGGGGTTCCACAGGGCTCAGTCCTGGGGCCCATTGCTTTTTATAATATTTGTGAATGCAATTGAGAACAGTATAGACAGCAAAGTCTTGAAATTTGCAGACAATCTAAAAGTTGAGGATTAGGATTATTAGAGGAAAACATGATCAGGATGTTTTTAAATCAGATCTGGACAAGCTAATTGAGTGGTCTGAAGCATGGCATATGCAATTCAATTTGAGTAAATGTAAGATTATGCACGCTGGACGGGTTAGCAGTAAACATAGGTATGCAATGGGTGGGCAGAAAATGGAGCAGATTGAAAAGGGAAGAGATTTAGGTGTCGTGGTAAACAATAGACTATCAGCGTCAGACCAGGTTGTGGAAGCTAGGAAAAAGGCACTTAGAATGCTAGGGGCCATTAACAGAAATGTTTCCTACAAGAGTGAAAAGGAATAACAAAACTGTATTGTGCATACGTTTAACCCCACATTTGGAGTATTGTGTACAAGCCTGGTCTCCAACATATGAGAAAGATTGCTGGTTGTTAGAAAGAGTTCAAAAAAGGGCAACAAAAATGGTTAATTGTCTTGGTAGTTTACCTTATGAAGATAGATTAAAGAAATTGGGTATGTTTTCACTTAGATATAGAAGGCTAAGAGGAGATCTAATTGAAGTCTTCAAATTTGTAAATGGTCAGCATTATGGATATTTAAAGGGAATGTTTGAGGTCAATAGGGAAAATCAAGACATCAGCATAAACTCATTATGAAACAGAGTAGGACTAGGCTATGACAGTCATTTTTCAGTAGAAGGGTTGCAGGCCATTGTAATATGCTACCAGAGGATGTCGCTGATGCAGTGGCACTTGCTTCCTTCAAAATTAAATTAGATAAATACTTTACAGAGAAGGGATTAGTGCATAAATACTTGTGGGATTAGCCTTCTTTTATGCAGGTAGAGTAAGGTGATTTGAAGGGGCGAGACTGGTGGAGGGGAGGGAAGGGGGGGGACCTCGGATGGGTGTCACGCTCGCCCGACCCGAGCTCCGCCCCCTACACACCAAGACTCGGTACAAATCTGTATTGCGCCCGCACGAGCCACCGCCCGCACCCGCAATCAGCTGACTCCGGCCTCCGGGTCATGTCTTTTGGTCATAGCTCATCAACGAAAATGCGCAGCGCCACGCCGTCTGCACCGTCGGGAGCACCGAAACGGGGGACAGAGGATGGCGCCGGTCACCGGTCAATCGGTGCCACCTGGCACGTGCCACGTGCCGCCACGTGGGTCATTGCAAAATCCATTTGCCCACACGTACCGCCCATACCAGTAGACGCAGGGCGACCAAATTCGGTGGGCGGGTAGACCACGTGGGTGCGGAAAAACAATTTGGCTGTTTTCGCCAAGGGGGGCACGTTGTCCCCCCCTAGGGTGGTTAACGTGATTTAGCGGGGGTCCTCTGATTGCGGGATTTTTTCCCCGCTAGCCGCACCAAATTTGGTACACCGATTGAGCTCGACGAGTGACAGATGATGGTGTCGGTCGCCGCTCGATTGGTGCCACGTGGCACGCGCCACGTGCCGCCACGTGGCCATTAAAAAATCTGCTTGCCCAGACCAATACCAGTGGACACAGGGCGACCTAACTTGGTGGGCGGGTAGTCCACATGGGTGCCAAAAAAACATATTGGCTGATTTTCTCGAGGGGGCACGTTGCCCCCCCCCCCCAACTAGGGCGGGGGGGGGGGGGTAACCTGATATTGCAGGGGTCCTCTGATTGCGGGATTTTATTTTGCGCTAGCCGCACCAAATTCAATGCACCGATAGAGCTCGGCGAGTGACATATGATGGTGCCGGTCACCGCTCGATCGGTACTACGTGGCACGTGCCGCCACGTGGCCATTACAAAATCTGCTTACCCAGCCCATACCAGTGGCAGCAGGGCAAACAAACTCGGTGGGCGGGTAGTCCTCATGGGTGCTTGGTGACCTGGGGGGGGGAGGGGGGGGGAGGTGCCCTCAAAGCATGTGCGGCAGGCACGTGCAACTTTTTAGCGGCGTCCTCAATTCGGTTGGCCATTACACGCAAGTTATGAGAGCTAGCCGCACCAAATTTGGTATTTTCGGGTAGGTGGTGGCCAGGGCTATCTGCAGCCATGCTTTATTTGTCGCTGGAGTCCCGGGTTCGAATCCCATCGCCGGCATTTGCTTTGTCTATGCTTTTCTTTACCAATTATATTTGACAGGTGTTCCTTGTGAAATGTATGGCTACGGTTTTGCCCCGGACCCAAACCCGATCCAGCGAAATGGGTCCGCACTAGTTCATAATGTATCTTACCTCACAATGTTGGAACAAAAATCTGCTGAAAATCTTCCTGAGATGTTCCAAGATCATTGCCATATCTACACATTTTTTGACGCAGGAAGGTTCACAGGATTGTCCAATCCAATAAGGATCGTCCATGACGTCATTGGAACAATGACTATAACCTAACCTAACCTAACCTAAACATACAACGTAAATAAGTTCTGATGTCATAGCCAGGCCACAGTGAACGCAGTCTACACTTGTATCAAGGTCGGTCGTCGTCAGGCGTCAGCTGGTGAGTAAACAAAGTTTGGCGACAGGCGAGGCGACTGAAGGGGCGAGATATTAATTATTGATGTTAAAATTAGTTATAGTGCAAAATGTCTTGGGGGAGGCATCCATAGTTACTAAATGTGATATTGTCGATCAACTGGTAGGTATATTATAGGGATGAACTAATAACTAATGGTGTACTAATGGGGGTAAAATTGGAGCCTGAGGTTTTCGATGGAGACGTGTGTGGATTTCATGCGTGGTTAAAGTCGTTTGAAAGTTATATCGAGCAGCGCACCTTATCTCCTATCGAGCGGTTACACTTCTTAGGGCGCTACACCAGTGGTGAGGCTAAGGCCATCATCCAAGGACTCCTATCACAGGTCACCAGAAGCCTACTCGAGAGCAAAGGAGAAGCTGATGGAGAGGTACGGCAACGAGTTCCTCTTGGCGAAGGCATACAGAGAGAAGATTAAGAACTGGCCTCCTATCAACCCAGGTGATGGCAAGTCACTCCAGAAGCTTGCAGACTACCTGGAGAACTGTGACACAGCAATGAAGACAGTCCCATTGCTGGCAAACTTGGACGACCCACTGGAAAACGCTAAGATCGTCTCCAAGCTGCCACGCTACATCAGCGACAGATGGAAGCGGAAAGTCGACGAGTGGCTCTATGAAAGCACTGGAAGAGGCTACCCTCCCTTTGAGGAGTTTGTCAAGTTCATCCGGAAAGAAGCCAGAGTAGCGTGCAGCCCGATTGACCTGTTTGAAAACAGGCCGAGCCAAGAAAGGAAACAGAGTGCTACAAAGACTGTACGCACATTCACATCAACTGCCGCCATCCCCAACAAGAGCTGCGTGCTGTGCCAACAGTCGCACAGTCTCGAGGAATGCAGCGCATTCAAGACAATGACGTTGTCAGACAGACAGGCGACGATGAAGACACATCGACTCTGCTGGGGGTGCTTCAAGAGGGGGCACATCCGAAGGAACTGTACCAGGAAGAAAAGGTGCGAGATCTGCAAAAGGTTTCATCCAACTCTTCTACACGACTTCAACTATGTTCCTCTAAGCACAGTTGCGTCGTCCACTGCACAAGTGAAACCAACACTGCCAGGACGTATCCCAAGCCAGCCAGGAGTGGCATCAGCTACATCAATGTCTGCATCCGCATCATCTGGGGGGCGGTCAGTGGAGCAACGGCCATGCTCCCACTCCATGATCGTCCCGGCGTTCGTGTTCAAGAAGAGCAAGCCGAGTGAGAGGATGTTGACGTATGCCCTGCTAGACCCACAGTCAGACACTTCCTATGTGTCAGATGGAGTGACTGAGTCACTTGGTACGAGCGGTGTGCCGGTTACACTGGAGATACACACGATCACAGGAACGAGCACCACATCAAGCACAGTCATAGATGATCTCGCGATAACGTCATACGATAACTCTACTGTCATCAACCTACCACCCTGCTTCACTAGGAACGTCATTCCCGCAGAAAAGGGTTTGATTCCTCGAAGGGAGACAGCAGCGGAGTGGGAACATCTCAGACCCTTGCAGGACAAGATACCGCCCTACTTCCCAGATGCAGAAGTTGGATTGCTGCTGGGAACGAACTGTCCGATGGCTGTGAAGCCTCGAGACATCGTGTCTACAGAAGGTGATGAACCTTGGGCAGTGAGAACGAGTCTGGGGTGGGGCATTGTGGGACAAACAAGAAGTCACGATTATGACAAGGACAACTGCTGGATGATAACTGCACGTGACCTGGGCCAGAAGATGAGCTACTGTTTCAGGTCACAAGCAAAGGTCATCGCTCCATCTCAAGTAGAGGCGATGCTGGAGAGGATTTTTCAGACTGATGAGGGAGCTCCCAAGGGCTCAATTGAAGACTTGAAATTCCAAGAAGTCATGCAAAAGTCGTTTCACATCAGAGAAGATGGCCACGCTGAACTCCCACTACCACTGAAGGTTCCGGACGCAACAGTACCAGACAACTTACCAATGGCTGAAGAGCGCCTGAAGGGACTAAGACAAAGGCTGATCAGAGATCCCAAGTACCGTGAACACTACAACAAGTCAATGGAGGAACTCATCAGCAAGGGATACGCTGAACTAGCCCCTGAAGATGTAGGAGAGCCAGGCCACATCTGGTACATACCTCATCACGGCGTATACCACCCGAAGAAACCTGGTAAACTGCGAGTTGTCTTTGACTGTAGTGCAACCTTCAGAGGAGAGTCACTCAACCACATGCTGATGCAGGGTCCGGACCTGACCAATAGTCTAGTTGGGATACTATGCAGATTCCGGAAGCACGCAGTAGCTGTCACGTGCGACATTGAGGGCATGTTTCTACAAGTGGGTGTCTCCAGCAAGCATCGGGACATGCTACGGTTCCTGTGGTGGGAAAATGGGGATCTTCGCCTGCCTCCAAGAAGATACCGCATGAACGTGCACCTCTTCGGTGCCACTTCATCGCCTGCATGCGCCATGTTCACACTACGCTCTGCAGCAGACATCTATGCAGAAGAGTCTACCGAGGAGGCTGCCAGCTTCATGAGGAACGATTTCTACATCGATGACGGCATCACGTCCACGAAGACAGCTGCTCAAGCCATCAGTCTGGTCGACAATACAGTCAAGCTGTGCAGCAAGGTGGGTTTCAAGCTGCACAAATTCGCGTCAAACGACAAGGAAGTGCTCTTGAGCATACCTGCTGCGTCCCGCGCGAGTGGTCTCCAAGAGTTGGAGCTCTCCAAGGACAGACTTCCTGTGGAGAGAACCCTCGGAGTACAGTGGGACACGGACATCGACACCTTCCGCTTCGACGCGAACGTAGCTGAACGGAAAACAACCAGGCGTGGACTGCTCTCGGCAGTCAGTTCCATCTTTGACCCGCTGGGCTTCGTCTCACCAGTGACCCTAAATGCGAAGATGATCCTGAAAGAGCTCTGCCAAGCTGGGCTTGAATGGGATCAACCCATATCAGAACTCAAAGAAGCTGAATGGAAAGAGTGGAAGGAAGATCTGTGGAAGCTCGAAGCACTTCGAGTTCCCCGATGTGTCTCGGCAGGCCTAACAACCGACATCAGAACAGCTGAGCTGCACCACTTCTCAGACGGAAGCCTGTCTGCGTATGGCCAGTGTAGCTACTTGAAGCTCGTAGACAACGACGACAACGTGTCAACCAACCTCATCATGAGCAAGGCGTATGTGACGCCGTCGAAGCCAGTCACAGTGCCACGCCTGGAGCTCACAGCGGCTCTTCTCTCAGTGAGAACGAGTCTGTTCCTGAAAAGGGAACTCAAGATGGAAGATCTCTCTGAATACTTCTGGACGGACAGCCGCGTCGTCCTGGGCTACGTGTCGAATGACGCCAGGCGCTTCCACATCTTCGTGGCGAATAGAGTGCGAGAAATTCGCGACAGCACATCACCAGCACAGTGGAACTTCGTAGGGTCGAGCGACAACCCAGCAGATATAGCGTCAAGGGGCATGAAAGCTGGCGTGCTGGTGAACTGCGAACCTTGGTGGAAGGGCCCCACCTTCCTCCGTACACCAGCTCCGACTCAGGCGAACGAGTGTCAGGATCGTGATCTGGATCCTGAGGACACGGAGATCAAAAGATCAAAGGACCAGACAGACGCCGTGACAACACACACAACCCAGATCAAAACTACAACGGAGGACTTTGCAAGTCTTCCGAAGCGACTGGAAAGGTTCTCCAAATGGCATGCTGCGAAGAGAGCCGTCGCAAACTGTCTGAGGTCCTCCGGCTGCGCATCCTCCGGCAGCACCACACCAGCGGCGAACTGAAGCCGTCTGCCTACAGATCTCCTACTGTGGATGAAATGGAAGAAGCAGAGCAAGCGATTCTGAAGGCATGTCAAAAGGAAGCCTTTCCTGAAGAAAGGAAAATCGAACAGCGAAGTGGCGCGCAAAAGTCAAGCCAGCTATACAAGCTTGATCCCTGCATGCAAGATGGACTGCTCCGTGTGGGAGGAAGGTTGTGCAGGAGCTCGCTGCCAGTGCAACTGAAGCACCCTGTCATCGTTCCAAAGCCCAGTCACATCGCAAGACTGATAGTGGACCACTATCACTGCAAGACATATCACTCTGGTCGAGGCATCACCCTGAGTGCCATACGAGCGGCGGGGTACTGGATCATAGGCGCACGCTCCAAGGTATCCTCACACATTATACAGTGCGTCATCTGCAAACGTCTCCGGGGAACTGCTCAACAGCAGAAGATGGCAGACCTTCCCCGGATAGAACGCAAGAGGTCGCTCCGTTCACGTATTCAGCAGTTGACGCCTTTGGACCATTCTACGTCAGAGAAAAGAGAAGCCAAGTGAAAAGGTGGGGCTTGCTCTTCACTTGCCTGTCAAGTCGGGCAATCCACATTGAGACCATCAACACTCTCACAACAGACTCTTTCGTTAACGCATTCAGGCGCTTCGTTTGTCGCCGTGGAAAAGTGAGAGAACTCCGATGCGACAGAGGAACGAATTTCATCGGGGGCAGAGGCGTACTCGAGCAAGTAGATTTGGATCAGCAGAAGATCCAGCAAGAACTGCTTCAACACGACTGCGACTACGTCAAGTTCAACATGAACGTACCCCATGCTAGTCACATGGGTGGCGTATGGGAAAGAATGATCAAGTCAGCCAGAAACGTTCTCACAGCACTAATCACATCACACTCAGATCAGTTAGATGATGAACTGTTACGTACCTTGATGGCTGAGGCAGAGTGCGTTGTAAACTGTCGTCCTCTGACGCCAGTTGAGTCGACCTCACTTGACACCGCTCCTCCACTCTGTCCAAACCAAATCCTGACCTTAAAGTCAGACGTGGTGTTGCCGCCGCCTGGAGAGTTCGGGCGGGCGGACCTGTACTGCAGAAGAAGATGGCGCCGCGTCCAGCACCTCGCCAACGAGTTCTGGTCGCGGTGGAGAGCCGACTTCCTGCCGACGCTGCAGGAGCGCCAGAAGTGGACGTCTCCACGCGACAACCTCCGTGAGAACGACATGGTTCTCGTCATCGAGGAAGACACTCCGCGTTCGCGTTGGCCAATGGGCCGCGTGGTTTCTGTTCACACAGGCAGTGATGGACTGATACGCTCTGTGTGTATAGCCGTCGGTGGGTCTGAGTGTGAAAGGCCTGTGCACAAAGTCATCAGGCTGTTCAGTGTAGCCTGATGCTCGGCTCAGTGAAATGACGCAAAGACGTTATGAACTGAAACTAGTGAAGGGATGATTCCCTGTCGAGGAGCCAACTCTTATGTTCTCGTTTCTTTGTGTGCGGATCGTACCGTGCGCGTGCGGTGGCCCGTAAACCCGCTCCGACAGTCCGTATCGTGTGCTGAAAGCAGATTCGTGTATTATCACGTTACCGTGTGCATTGGTGATTCAGAAGGACAAGTTCTGTTCTCATTCGTTGAGCGAATGATCGTGTGCATACTATGAAGTGATAAATTTCGTACCAGCGAAATTTAGGGAGCCATGTTACTGCGGGCAAACACATATTGTACTGGAGTTGCTGTGTATTCACTGCCTCATTTGTTTTGTCCCCAGACACTCACTGAACCCTCAAGTTACTGTTCATGTTCATGCTGTGTCGAGTAAAGATAATGGCAGTGTGTCGACGCAGCTCATGACTGTATTTGTGGAGACTACAGCACATTGCTTGAGGCTCATACCTACTGATCAGGGACAGAGTGAGTAAGACTGTTGTGTATTTGGGATGAGTGTAGCTGCATTTAAGTTGGGTGTACACTGCTGTCATACTGTGCTGCTATACTGAATGGTTTTGACATCCTTACTGTGAAGCATTGCCTGCCAAATAGGGTGCAGCTGCTTGCTGATTCAGGCGACTACTTGTGCCTTTCATTGTCGTTTTGCACAGTAACGTATAAAACACGGAAGTTGAGTCGTGCTGGTTTATTTCGCATTGTCATAGGTCACTGGTCAGCAATTGTTCATTGATGCTCAGGCATTAGATTGTAAGCACTTGTCCACTGTGTGCTTCCCAGGATTTTACGGCAACAGCGGCAACGGTGGCTACTGTGGAAATGGCAACATGTAAAGTAATTCAGTGACAATATAGAGCAAAACCTGTTGACTGTTTTCCTGCCAACCACTGGCCGCCACACACTGGCTCACAAAATTATTTGTCAGCCTAAGATTCGCTTGTAGCCAGAATCCGGTGACATCATAAAGCTTCCAAATGACTCCAGACCAAAAATGATGATAGTAACCTTGAACCCAGATTGTATTGCCTGGCCACAGCGGTGACGCCAGCACCACTGTTACCCTTATTTTTTACAGAATTTTCCACTACGCACCCCAGCTTGAAAGCAATCCTGGGACCGTCGCTCACCCTTTGTTCTGGCCTGTCTCACTACCTCCAACATAGAACCTTGCATAGAACAGAGAAGTGTGGTGCCTGCTCCTGTAATAATAAAGTTATCTTGCTCAGGTACTACCAGAACTTTTGCCATTCATGGGACACCTAAGTAAACAAGTGATTCATTCTTTCAAATCAACATCATATACTGTTTAATAAATCACCAACCACAAAAACCTCTTACCGTTATTAAGAAGGGTAAGCCAGTCACAAACTCAATTTGACAGCCATAAGATCACTGATCACCTTAGGGTTTACATTTAACATTACCTAATGTTGATGTTTCAAGCTGTAATAGTGAATC
>JAXIVJ010010591.1:0-46608 GCA_036785665.1 Chirona hameri | reverse complement strand
AAATTATTTATATAATTATGCAAATTGGGTCCCAAATTTGAAATCAGCGTCACAATATGTCCTAAAAACTACCAGAATCCAAAAAGGTCATCTCAGGTCATCGTAGGTCAGTGACCTCGGTTGACCTGTGAAAGAGTGGAAATGGAACATATCCCCAGTGGAACATAACCCCAGTTGAACATATAATTATGCAAAATGGATGCCAAATTTGAAATCAGCGTCACAAATGTCCTAGAAACTGCCAGAAGCCAAACAAGTTATCTCAGGTCATCTGAGGTCAGTGACCTCGATTGACCTCTGTAAAGGTCAACAGAGGTCACGATATCAGTGGAAGCCATAAATGTCACCTGGTAACACCTGTGCATATGCTCCTGAACCAACAATCACTCGGAAACTCACTAGTTACAAGCATCGATACTACAGGACGCAGTTGCGCCTGACATGACCTTGAGAAACAGGTCATAGGTCATGGGGGGTAGAAGTTTACATTTTTAGAGTATTGTGTCAAATTGTTCAAAAGTAGGATACTGAAAGTTTCATCGTAATCGGTTGATAACTACGCAAGTTATTCCCGAAAAACCGAAGAGGGTGGCATCCACCCCCTGCACACTGACCAGGGTTAAAAGCAACAGAATTATTTCAGATTGCACAGCATGTGAAAAAACTCAAGTTAAAAGACAGCAAATGGCCGCCGGTGAACGCAGCAGTAGTCAGCTGACCAAGGGTGGATCCAGCCGGCCGTTTTTTTTTTTTGGGGGGGGGGGGACAAACCGTTTTTAGCGGACCTTCCTACCCCCAATTTCGAATTTCTTCCCGGATTTGGCCCACTTTATTTTGCAACCACACGATTTCCAATGATTTATTTATGTGGATATTTTGATTTTTTGCTCGACCTTTTGGGATATCGAAAAAGGAAAGATATCAGCTTGCAGGTTTTATTGTTCCGACATTGCCTTACACTGAGCAAAACTATGTCAATTGTCAGCTGTACCCAGGGTCGCCGCCGATAGTTTTTGAGTGGGGGTCGGCTGAAATGACGAAACAAATGTACCCCATTTTTTAATGCGTGTATTTAAGCCTTTTCAGCATTGTTAATGTGGATTTTCATGTTATGGTAGGTACTTATTATTTAGCGCCAGAATTTAGAAATTATAAAACCCAGAAACATAGGCGGTGGGTAGAGAATAAGAAGCTATACATGCTATTCATTCAATTCACCGTTACAACGAACCGAAGACGATGGCGATGGCTTCGTTATGACGACGGCCACCGATGTGACGCCGCGAAGCAGCGTGACATTTTCATTTTAGGTCGTGGAAAACGCAATTTTAATATTGGAACCAGACCGTGAGTTGAGCCAAGGATCGGGTAACCCCTATTCCTGGTTGCACATCTCGGTATGATGCAAAAATATTGAAATTAAGGTAGTTTTTCAGAAACATATTCCTCGGATAGTAAATCACGATGACCGGTGGAAGTCAGCGCTCTCACTGGTCGCTGCGAAACAGTACATATGATAACAACTGTATACATATGTACCGAACTATAACAGACAACTGGTAATTCAGTGCAAATGGTTTGAAAGCAGCAAGAGGCAGAACGACTTTTCCGCACATAAATGGTCCCTGCGGATCTGGAGGAGCCTGGGGCGAGATGGCTTGGGGAGATGGTCCTGGCCTGGTACCACTATTAATTCTTCGGTCCAGCAAGTTGGGCACCGCTGGGGCAGCTTCCGGGTGCCGATGTCTGCGTCTTTGCGTTCGCGTCGCCTCTTCGAAACTCGTCAGACTAGCTAAACATGTGGCCCGCTTGAAAGTTAATATTTTATGAAGGGAGTGGGCCCTGGGGCTAGCAATTAGGTACCGCCAAGAAGAGACTTTGCCAGACACTTAATTAATTAATTTTCCCATTTTCAAAATTTGTATAAGGAATTGCATATTTTGTGTCATGCCGCGAAGCGGCGCGAAATTTTCAAGTTTTTCACTGTGGATAGCTGGATTTTGACTGCTGCAAAGGCAATGTTTACAACTGTATGTCCAACCGTTGAAGGGGGGGGGGGAATAATAGTTTCAGGACCTTTGGGGGGGGGGGGGGCATGACCCCTTTGGCCCCCTGGATCCGCCCCTGCAGCTGACTAAGACGAATGGATAATATCCAAGCGACCCTGCTCCTGACATTTTCCATGATTCTCGACCGCGACGGAAAATTATCGGGGATGTTTTTCCATGTTCCAGATACTGAACGCACGGCAAATATCTACAAAGCTGTATTTTAGGAAACATGCCCTGTTCGGTAGCATTGCTTCACAAACTGTGAAGCTGTCAATCACACTGTCTAGCAACGTAGGACGGTGGTTTTAACAGCACGTTACTTGGCAACGTGGCGGGTGTTTGTGAAGCTTTATCATGATCATTGCTCAATGTCATTCACTGCTTACGTAAGGCATGCATAATTGCTGCCTCCTGCGCTGAAGTTCGGATATAGGAACATCAGCCTACTGGCTTTCTTTCTACTGCGATGCTGACTACCTTTCAATATTGTATAATATGTACAGGGGTCCTTATTGGGTCCGCAATGGTGGGGCCCCCTCGTGGTCCGACGGGGCCCCCTTGAGGTCGTGCCCCCCCCCCCCCTTACGAAAATCCTGTGTGCGCGCCTGTGACCGGCCCGACCGTAGCCATAGTTTTCAGAAGCTTATTTATTTGCAGCTATTCGGTCGAAGTGACTGAAAACATGCGCACAAAAATGTTCATGTCGTAAAACAATATACTGGTGTTTCCTTTCAGCAAGCACAAAGTGTGCCTAAACAACAAATAGGTCACATTAATGCCATAATATGCCCGTTTTCTGCTACCGAAATTTCATTAAAACTCCTGTCAACTGCCCTCAAGAAAAGTACAAATATTGTCCTGAATCCTGATCCATTCAATTCTTCCATTGCACTGATACTTTTTTGCTATTGCTTTTTATGATAATGAGACCTGCAATGTTTCCGAACAAAGTGTGGATTTAAGTCTCCAAAGTTGGGAGGGGGGACAATCCTCCCAGTCTGACGACCGGGGACGGTGTCTTCCCCTCTCCCCCCCCCCCCCCCTCGCCGCCTCCCCCCTACGGCGACGCCCTTGGGAATAGGTCACCTTGAAAGTTGTCTTGAAATTTGGATATACGGGGTATTTCGAGCTGAAAAAAACGATTATGGCATTTGTTTGGACGATATATGGATATCCGTCGAAGAGTTTCAAGTTTCGTGCCCCGATCGGGGCACGAAACAGCCGAACAGCGTCTTCTAAAAGGGCCCCTTTTAGAATAAGCTGTTTCGTGCCCAGATCTACTACCACGACATTACATCCTGTGTCGAAATTACTCAGCGTAGCGGGGTAATTCTTTCACCACAAACCGTTTTTCGATCTGCTCTACAAATCTGTTATCTCAGTTCAAAACCCCATGTTAAAGGTGAACTATTATTTCCCTTTAATAAAACTTCCAAATCAATGTGCCTCAAGTTTTTGTTTAGCTCATTTATTTATGTTGATTTGACGAAAACGGAGTTGATTTATATTTGTGTATTCGACAAATGTTCCCTGAGCCGTAAAATGTATGATTCCGTGACGGTAACATTAATTCGACCGATGTTCTTGGCACCTTAACCCGCGAGTTGCTGGGGTATATTTCATAACGCGACTTACTGGGGGGGCTATTTTTAGCCCCCCTCTGATCTCCGGAACTACTGGATGGAATGTAAAAATTCAAACGGCATTCGATAGCCCTGTAAAATTTATCGAGGGAAACATAATTTTGTTGACCTCGGGGTCACCGATGACGTCACAGGTCAGGTCAAGTACAAAATGTTTGACCGTGTCAAAAGGTCTCGATGGATGGAATTGTCGCGCAAAATTGCGATATTAAACGCATAAACTGTCGATAAATCGGTATCATTCGTGTGTCTGACACTTCTAAATACCTTTCTAAGCTGTTTATGACCTTGGGTCAGGTCAAGGTCATCCGAGGTCACGAGGTCAAACTGCAGATTACGGTCATTATGCGTTGTAACACATGTTTATGGGTTTGTTTTTCGTCTAGAACGCGAAAAATGACCTTAGAACATTGTTTGTTCCATATAAATATAAGCAAAAAGCAAAAATGGAAATGTGTTTTTTTTCTTCATAGTAATGCTGTTAGAAGTGGTCGATTTTTGTCATTTAAAGGTGATAACTCGGTCATTTTAAAGATATCGACTTTAAATTTGGTACACATATTCACCGCATACGTCTCGATCACATATATTCCGTTTTTTGGATAATTGTGATTTTTTCTTGAAAATTTTGTAAAAACAAAAAAAAATGTATTTGGATTTTTCAAAATTTTGAATTTCGAAAAAACTCAAAAATCCGAGATAGCAGTTTGATAGCCCGGTCTATTGTTAGTAATTTGATTTATAACAATTTAGTTTATCTCAAATATCGTACCTTTGACAGCGTTTTCCGCAAACCATTATTTTGCAACAAAAACCGAAGAACATGACGTCACTCTGACGTCATTCCCGATTGACCTATCATAGCCTCATATTTTTCCGTTTGCCAACATATGTAGAATTGATGTAAGAGAAGGTACTGCAAGCTTGGTGACGATACCAGTGTTCGTTTAGGAGTTATTGCAAAATAACGGGAGGGGGGGCAAAAAATAGCCCCCCAGTAACTCGCGGGTTAATGGATGTCTTGATCTATTGCATTGTCACGAATTCGTGAGGCTGCAGGTAACGTGTGCCTGAACAGAGAACGCCTGATAAGATGCAGGAGAGACACAGCTGCTGTGCCATTCTGCAGCGTAGCCAGTGCCCTCGGTCCGCTGCGCTGCAACTGGTGGAGAGCACACGCCCCCCTTGTGCTCTCCACAAGGGGGGCGTGTGCTCCACACTTGTGCCCCACCGGCGGCGGTCGAAAGATGACACCTTTGATCCAGCGCCGGCAGCGCGTGTGAATCAGGCACACGTTTAGCATCGGAAGACCGTTTGACACCGATCACTTCTCGCAAACGAGTAGGTACGGCAGTTTATATGGGCTGGATGGGGTCTTCCTAGAAGCGGGGTCGGTCTTTAACCCGCGCCTCGCTGGGGTATTCTGCCAAGCACGCACCGCTGGGGGGGGGGGGGGCATATTCTGCCCCCTCCGTCTCGTTTTCTTCCAAACCAATAACCGCAGCGAGAGGCACAAGGCGGCAATCGAAAGCTCCCAAGAGACGCATCTAAAGCATAAGCGAAATTGTCCAAATATGGTCACATGTCAGGTCACAGTCAGATCAAAGGTCAAACCTGAGGTATTTGAGTTTATGGACCATACTTTCCATCCAAAGCCTTAGATTGCGACTATTATAGCACAAGTGTTCTCAAAGGTATAATGCATCTCCCACATAAGCAAAAATGAAATTGTAAGCAAAGATCAAGGTCAAGGTCAGGTCATAAAAGGTCACTATGGGCAAAATATCTACGAAAGTCATGCAACATATGTTGTATGGGTTATTTTACACGTATCAGCCATATGATAGCAGCCATTTTCACAACCTGACCCTATATAAGGTCAAGGTCATGTCAGATAAGGTCAAAATTCGACATTGATTAATCTAAATAAAAAAATAATTTTGTCCAGACCAGTTTTGTCCCAGAAATACAGCCGTGTTATATATTTGTATGTATCTAGTCCCTAAAAGCCAAATAACGCAACTTAAAAAATGACGTCATGAGTTACTTGTACTTCGGGAGCCATAAGTCAGTAAAAAATAAAGATTTTGCTTTGAAATTTGGTTTGGATATCGTCCATATTTGATTCTCTAACATATATACCGTTTTTTAATATCTTTAAAAAATATTTTGTGGAAAGTTTTTTAAAAAATCAGTTTATTTGTATTTGGGGGGTCAAAAACCCAAAATATCAAAATCCGAGATATCCATTTTGAAGAAAATGTTATTTACTTTCTTTTTCGTTTTTATTTGCAATTTGCATCAAAACTAGAATTTCTACGATTTGTCCACCATTTATCGTTTTTCCACCAAAAATGGCATGACATGACGTCATTAAAACGTGATTATCTCCCAAAGTACTACATCAATTTTATTGAAATCACATAGAAAGACGTATAATTGATATAGCATAAGGTACTGTAAGTTTCACGTCTATATCTATCATAGTTTCCAAGTTATTGAGCAGAAAATCCGGGAGGGGGGGGGGCAGATTTTGCCCCCCCCGCGAATTTTCTCAATAACTTGAAAACTATGATATATATAAAAGTGAAACTTTCAGTTCCTTATGCTATATCAGCTATACGTCTTCGCACCAAATTTCAGTGAAATTGATACAGGACTTTGGTAGATAATGACGTTTTAATGACATCATGTCATGCCATTTTTGGTGGAAAAACGATATATGTTTGACAAATCGTAGAAAATCAAGTTTGATGCAAATTGTAAATAAAAAACGGAAAAAATGTAATTGTCTTCCAAACTGCTATCTAGGATATTCGAGATAAAAAATTTACCCACAAAGGGCAAAAACTGATTTTGTTCGGAAGAATTTCCACAAAATGTTTTTTTGAAAATATTAAAAAGCGGAAGATATATTAGAGAACCAAGTATGGACGGTACCAAACAAAATTTCAAAGAAATATATTTATTCTTGACTGACGTATGGCTCCCAAAGTATAAGTAACTCATGACGACTTAGTAACTCATGACGACCCGCGTACGGCTTAGATGTTCTCTGCGAACTGCATGTGTCCGATGTCGCGGTGAGGAGCGCTCTGCGGGCATTAGCGCCGAACAAGGCATGCGGTACCGGTAATATCAGTGCACGCGTTATTGTAGAGTATGCGGAGGAGTTGGTGGTGCCGCTCACCAAGATATGTAGGATGTCTGTCGCAGCTGGAATCTTCCCGGAGAGATGGAAGCAGGCAAACATTATTCCGATTTTCAAAAAAGGCGACACAAATCTGCCTACAAATTTTCGTTCGATCTCCCTGCTCAGTCTCTTCGGGAAGATTCTAGAGCGTGTAGTGTGCGACCAACTGTATTGTCATGTCTCATCTGTTATTTGCGTGGAGCAGCATGGCTTTGTTCCGAAGGCTTGCGCCACGAACTTAGCCATGCTTCTCAAAACCGCGTGGGAGGCCATATCGGACGGGTATCAGACGGACGTCATCTACACTGACTATTCGGCTGCATTTCAAAGTGTTAAGCACGCGCTTATCATCCACAAGCTCGAACATTCATACAACCTTTGTGAAAACGCTCTAAAATGGTTCGTCTCGTACCTGTCCGATAGGCGCCAGAGGGTCATCGTGAGCGGAAAAACATCCGATTGGAAACCTGTTATCTCCGGAGTTCCAGAGGGATCGATTTTGGCACCTCTAATTTTCTCTCTCTCTCTCTCTCTCTCTCTCTCTCTCTCTCTTCATCAACGATCTACCACGATCCCTCGACTCAGATTGTCTCATGTATGCTGATGACGTCAAAATGTATCGCAAAATTAGCACCCCGTCTGACGGGCGACTGCTGCAGGATGATATCAGTCGTCTCTCAGCCTGGTCTGTCAGATGGGGACTAAACTTAAATCCATCCAAATGCAAAGCGTTCACGATCACCCTCAGGCGCGCACCAGTCCAGACCAGCTACTATATAGGCAGCTCCAAGTTTAAACTTGATCATGTCGAGGAGATACGTGACCTGGGTGTGACATTGGATCGAAAACTTACTTTTGCTGCGCACGTTGACAGCATCGTCAAACGAGCAAATCGATCCCTGGGTCACCTCATCCGTTCTTTTCAATCCGGCTCGAACCACGGTTCAAACTTCAATCGTACAGCCATTGTAGCTGCCTATTTTTCCAACGTGCGATCTATTCTCGAGTTTTCAACTGTGATCTGGGCTGGTGCGGCCGACTCCCATACAAAGCGGGTCGATCGGGTGCAGCACAAATTCTTTATGTGGCTTCTCTACAACACCCAGTCCGGAAATGCTCCTTCTCTCTCCTATCGTGACCTTTGTCACCACTTCAAAATCCCCACCCTAGCCGCAAGGCGAGTTCAGCATGATCTCCTTTTTCTCAAAAACGTGCTATGCAGCAAACTGGACACACCGCGTTTGCTCGAAAGCTTCTCTCTTCACGTGCCCGCCCGATCGACACGCCAACAAAACCTGCTTAATGTTCCTCACTCTCGTGTCAGCATCGTGCAGAATGGAATGTACACTCGCTTGCCAATGGTCACGAACGCCTTCCTTAGAGAGAAGACTGTCCCGGCCGACATCTTCGATGATGGCCATGGCTCCTTCAAGCGACAGGTGCTGAAATATGTCAGGAAGCAGTGTGGATTGCATGATGTTCTGCGTGACATGTAACACGTTTTTGATATTTTGCTCTGTTATCGTCGTTTTATTTATACTTTTGCAGCTGTATTTGTGTGTATGTGTTTACGTTTTTAACAATTTGACTTCACCTGTCATTGGGTTCATCCCGTTGGTGATACACTTGAATAAAATTACGTCATTTTTGAAGTTATGTTTTGTTTTGCTTTTAGTCAACAGATACAGACAAATAAATGCCATCGCTGTATTTCTGAGACAAAGCTGGTCTAGAAACATGCCTTTTGTATTTAGATTAATCAATTTAAATTTTGTTTTCCTTATTGTGACCTGACCTTCACCTGAGGACCATTATATTGCGTCAGGTTGTGACAATGGCTGCTACTATCGAATTATACGTGTAAAATACCCATAAAACATGTGTCGCATGGCTTTCGTAGACCTGCGGGCTGTGACCTTGTGTGACCTGACCTTGATTACAATTTCACTTTTGCTTATGCGGGAGATGCATTATACCTTTGAGAGCACTTTGTGCGATAATAGTCGCAAAATAAGGCTTTGGATGGAAAGTATGGCCCAAAAACCTAAGTACTTCAATTTTGGCATTTGACCTGACCGTGACCTGACATGTGACCTTATTTTGACAATTTCGCGTATGCCTTAGATGCGTCTCATTGAGAGCTTTCGATTGCCGCCTTGCGCGGTTATTGGTTCGGAAGATAACGAGGGGGCAGAATCTGCCCCCCCCCCCTCAGCGAGGCGCAATCGGCTGGAGACCCCAGCGGGGCGCGGGTTAAAGAGGGCACGTGGGAGTAGTTCAGTAGATAAGGCGTTGAGCATCTGAACCCGTGCGTATAATACATCACACAATAGTGATTAGGAAGGGGCGGGCGCAGGTACGTTGCGGGGAGCTGTATCGGGGCACACACCCGCGGGCCAGTCAAAGGGGCCAGTCACCCGCGGGCCAGTCAAAGATCTAGGCAGATGATGGGAGGGAGCCGCGTGGACCGAGGGCGCGTCCCATCACGGGTGCGGACACATCCCGTCACGGGTGCGGACTCATCCCGTCACAGGTGCGGACACATCTCGTCACAGGTGCGGACACATCCCGTCACGGGTACGGACACGTCCCGTCACGGGTGCGGACACATCCCGTCACGGGTGCGGACACATCCCGTCACGGGTGCGGACACATCCCGTCACGGGTGCGGACACATCCCGTCACGGGTGCGGACACATCCCGTCACGGGTGCGGACACATCCCGTCACGGGTGCGGACACGTCCGTCACGGGTGCGGACACATCCCGTCACAGGTGCGGACACATCCCGTCACGGGTGCGGACACATCCCGTCACGGGTGCGGACACGTCCCGGCACGGGTGCGGACACATCCCGTCACGGATGCGGACACGTCCCGTCACGGGTGCGGACACATCCCGTCACGGGTGCGGACACATCCCGTCACGGGTGCGGACACGTCCCGTCACGGGTGCGGACATATCCCGTCACGGGTGCGGACACATCCCGTCACGGGTGCGGACACATCCCGTCACGGGTGCGGACACATCCCGTCACGGGTGCGGACACATCCCGTCACGGGTGCGGACACATCCCGTCACGGGTGCGGACACATCCCGTCACGGGTGCGGACACGTCCGAGTGCGTGGCATCACTGTCCACTGCGCAGTACCTAATGTGACGCGGGCCGCGGGCCGCACGCCACGCACCTCTCCATAACGGACCGGTCCGGTTAATGGTGTTAATGGTGGGCTATTGCCGCCTTGGAGGGTCATCCGCGTGGTTGGCGGACTGTAACATCTGCAATACGGGATCGAAACTAGAGGTGCAGAAAATCCTAAATATTTGGTCACGGTCACGGCATGAGCTGGCAGGTCACAGCTTTAGTCGCGGCGCTGCAATGCTAACCCCATGGCGCTGGCCTGGCCAGTCACAGCTTCAGTCACGGCCGTGACCAGTTCTGGTCCCAGCGCTGGGACCCTGGGACCTGCACTTTGCATCTCTAATCGAAACGAACCCAGAATAAGACGTTTGTACCACTGTAACAGTGTGAGGCAGCGTGTAGCATGTAAGCGCAATGCAATCTCGGCAATTTATGACATCGAACTGATTACAATTGATGCGGTTTAATTAACTGAAATAATGAGAGCAAACGGCATCTGGACCAGATTTCGTCACGGGCTGGGCCATGGGCCGGGCCTGGGCTGGGCTGGCCCTATGGGCAATGGGCCGGGCCTGGGCTGGGCTGGGCTGGGCTGGGCTGGGCGTGGGCTGGGCCTGGGCTGGGCCTCAACTTTAAGGAAATCGCCGGGCTCTGGACGGACCTGGGCTGAGAATGTTGAAGCTCAGGTCAGAGCTGAAAAATACTTCAACCAGCAGTTCACTTCCACAGCAACACACTGTTGCTGTGGCTGTGGCTTTTTGTTTGCTTTTGGTTAGCATAGTTGGTTCATTGTTTCACATTTATAGTAGACAAGTAAATATGCTAGGATAGTGATTGCAAATTTTGTGAAAATATTTATATGCTTAATCTGAACGGGCCAGACCGGGTCTGGGCCTCAATATTATAAATTTGGCCGGGCCTGGTCCGGGCCTGGGCTTGGTATTCATGGGCCTGGGCCGGGCCGGGCTGGGAGTTGGTGGGCCCGTGACGAACACTGATCTGGATCGTCCCAGATATGCTTTTCAGACGAAGAAATATAGCATATATTTCATATCCCATGGCATTTTCCTCAACTACAGTGCCTTCTCCCATGTGGACCGTTTGTGGAAGAGACTCGCGCGGGCCATGTCGCGGCACATATCTACTAACGCGGGCCATGTCGCGGCACATATCTATTAACGCGGGCCATGTCGCGGCACATATCTATTAACGCGGGCCATGTCGCGGCACATATATATTAACGCGGGCCATGTCGCGGCACATATCTATTAACACGGGCCATGTCGCGGCACATATCTATTAACGCGGGCCATGTCGCGGCACATATCTATTAACGCGGGCCATGTCGCGGCACATATATATTAACGCGGGCCATGTCGCGGCACATATATATTAACGCGGGCCATGTCGCGGCACATATCTATTAACGCGGGCCATGTCGCGGCACATATATATTAACGCGGACCATGTCGCGGCACATATCTATTAACGCGGGCCATGTCGCGGCACATATCTATTAACGCGGGCCATGTCGCGGCACATATCTATTAACGCGGGCCATGTCGCGGCACATATAACGCGGGCCATGTCGCGGCACATATATATTAACGCGGGCCATGTCGCGGCACATATCTATTAACGCGGGCCATGTCGCGGTACATATCTATTAACGCGGGCCATGTCGCGGCACATATCTATTAACGCGGGCCATGTCGCGACACATATCTATTAACGCGGGTCATGTCGCGGCACATATATATTAACGCGGACCATGTCGCGGCATATATATATTAACGCGGGGCCATGTCGCGGCACATATCTATTAACACGGGCCATGTCGCGACACATATCTATTAACGAACAGCATCAACCATTGCCAGTTAACCCGGCATTGACTGGGGTCTCAGCAGAACACCATTGACTGGGGACCCGCCATTGACTGGGGTGGGGGCGATTAAAGCCCCCCCCCCCCTGATGAATTTTCGCAATAGCTGAAAAACTAATAGCGCTATCAACGTGAAACTTCGAGTACCTTCTTATACATCATTTGTACGTCTTGTGTGCAAAAATGAAGAAATTTCGTCTATTTTTTATCTCGAGTTATAGCGAATTTAGTGACGTCACTACACACGAGTTTTACACCAAAATCAGCTGAACTTTGCTATTCCGTACAAATGCTACATTTGAAGCATAATGCAATCTAAAAACGCCAAAAGATAACACATTGCAACGGCTATAAACTGGCTATCTCGTATTTTTGGCAATTTTAGTTTTGGCCGCTAAAAACTAAAAAAAACTTTTTGTTTAGGGGGGGGGGGAATTATCACAAAATCTAAATTTTCTAAAAAAATTAAACGGAAGATATGTCAGTGAACCATACATAGGCAACCACCATACCAAACTTCAAACTGATATCTCCATTTTTGACTGACTTATGACATCTAAAGTATGGGTAACTCATGACGTCATATTTTGAAAATGCGTTTTTTTTCCTTTTACTGACTAGATACAGACAAATAAATGCCACCACTGTATTTCTGAGACAAAACTGGTCTAGCAACATGCCTTTTTTTGTTTAGATTTAACAATTCAACTTTTTGACCTTCGGTGACCTGAGCTTGATCTGAAATTGATATTTACTTCACGTAAATGAAGTCAGGTGGTAAAATGACTATCACTATCGAATTATACGTGGCAAATAACCCATAAAACATATGTTGCATGACTTCGTAGATATTTTGAGCAGTGACTTTTTGTGACCTGACCTTGACCTTGACCTTGACCAACAATCTCACTTTAGCTCATGCGAGATATGTATCATACCTTTAGCAGCACTTTGGGTGAAACTGGTCGCAACCGGAAGCTTTGGATGGAAAGTATGGCCCATTAACTCAAATACGCCGATTTTGACCTTTGACCTGACCGTGACCTGGCAATTGACCTCACTTTGACATTTTTTAGCATGTTTTAGATTCGTCTCATTGAGAGATTTCGATCACCGCCTTGCGCGTCTCGCTGCGATTATTGGTTCGCAAGATAGCCAGGGGGCGTTTAACGCCCCACCCAAGTCAAACGCGTTCTGCTAGGACCCCAGTCAATGCTGGGTTTAACGCCCCCCCCCCCCCTGGTTATCTTCCGGACTAATGATCGCAGCGAGACTCGCAAGGCGACAATCGAAAGCGATCAATGAGACGAATCTAAAGCATGCTCAAACATGTCAAAGTGAGGTCAAATGTCAGGTCACGGTCAGGTCAAAGGTCAACATCGGCGTATTTGAGTTTATGGCCCATACTTTCCATCCAAAGCCTTCGATTGCTACCAGTTTCACCCAAAGTGCTGCCAAAGGTATGATACATACCACGCATGAGCTAAAGTGAGATTGTTGGCCAAGGTCAAGGTCAGGTCACAAAAGGTCACTATGTTCAAAATATCTACAGAAGTCATGCATCATATGTTTTATGAGTGATTTTCCACGTATAATTCGATAGTGATAGTCATTTTACCATATGACTTCATTTACGTGAAGTAAATGTCAATTTCAGGTCAAGTTCAGGTCACCGAAGGTCAAAAAGTTGAATTGTTAAATCTAAACAAAGAAGGCATGTTGCTAGACCAGTTTTGTCTCAGAAATACAGTGGCGGCATTTATGTGTCTGTATCTAGTCAATAAAAGTATAAAAAACATAATTTTAAAAAATGACGTCATGAGTTAACCATACTTTAGTTGTCATAAGTCAGTGAAAAACAGAGATATCAGTTTGAAATGTGGTATGGTAGTTCCTAGGTATAGTTCTCTGACATATCTCTGACATATCTTCCGTTGAAATTTTTTTTTTTTAGACAATTTTGATTTTGTGATAATTTTCCCCCAAACAAGTTTTTTATTTTGGGGGTCAAAAACTAAAATATTCAAAAATCCAAGATAGTCAGTTTGTAGCCGTTGCAATTGATATCTTTTGGCGTTTTTAGATTGCATTTTACTTCAAATGTGGCATTTGTACGGCCTGGCAAATTTTAGCTGATTTTGGTTAAAACTCGTATGTAGTGACGTAACTAAACTCGCTATAACTCGAAGAAAAAAAAATCGATGCAATTTCTTCATTTTTGCACACAAAACATAACAATGATTTATAAGAAGGTACCCGAAGTTTCACGTTAATAGCTCAATTAGTTTTTTCAGCTATTGCGAAAATTCATCAGGGGGGGGGGGGGGCGTTAACCCCCCCCCCCCAGTCAATGACGGGTTTAAAGTCGGCCGCGCGTCTCCTGAAGCGCTTATGTGACACGTCAAACTGTTCCACTCGTAGACGAGCTCCCGGCAATTGCCCCCCCCCCCCCCCCGGCAAAAAAAAAACACGAAAAATCGGTAGGCAAACGTATGTTCTTGCCCCCCCCCTCCCACCGTTCCGGGAGGTTGTGATTTTTGTTCCGGGAAGTCGTGATTTATTCCCTCGCCCCGCTCAACGACTTTGCGCTGACGACCCGACGCGACCCCTCTTCCCGCTCAACAACTCTTGGCACTGGCTGACTCCCTGGCCCCAGCATCAGCCTGCTCTCTCTCTTTCTCTCTCTCTCTCTATCTCTTAGCGATCTGATCTCACCCTCTCGCTCAGTGCTCCGCCGACATGTTCTATGCCCCCTGGATCTGGCAGTGTTCCTCCCTGGCCCCAGCATCAGCCTGCTCTCTTAGCGATCTGATCTCACCCTCTCACTCGGTGCTCCGCCGACATGTTCTATGCCCCCTGGATCTGGCAGTGTTCCTCCCTGGCCCCAGCATCAGCCTGCTCTCTTAGCGATCTGATATCACCCTCTCACTCGGTGCTCCGCCGACACGTTCTATGCCCCCTGGATCTGGCAGTGTTCCTCCCTGGCCCCAGCATCAGCCTGCTCTCTTAGCGATCTGATATCACCCTCTCACTCGGTGCTCCGCCGACACGTTCTACCGACCAGCGCGGCTCAGCGCGGCGGCGCGGCTCGGCCCACGTGCCCACATCCGGTGTCTGGGGAGATATCAAGAGTGTGCGGGCGGGCCGCACCGCCACAATCCTCACCACAGTGCAATTACCGAGGACCGTAATTGTGCGAGACGCCGGAACCGCCGGACACAAACAGCACGCTCCAGTGGGCACCAGGGCACGCGGTAGCGGCCTGACGCGGAGGTAAAGCTCCAGACTCGAGTGGACAGACGGGAACGCGGCAAGGACAGCCAGCCAGCAACGTGGCAGAAGCCAGCGACGGAGTCTGCAAGGACCGGGCCGCTGACACCGTGTGGGGTTAGAGACGCCAGCAACTCGGCAGCGACCGAGCCAGGACCGGGCCGCTGACACCGTGTGGGGTTAGAGACGCCAGCAACTCGGCAGCGACCAAGCCACTGCACCATTAACTCCGTGGTTCTCTGATGTGATAACTGTTATCTATCAATAATCTATTTATTGTATCATTCTATGTGGCTGCAATAACAAATGAACTACGCTTCCTCTCCCACTCACGCGCGACTTTCCTACACACGCACACACACGCACGGACATTTAATACAATAATAATAAGTTAAAAATAAAGCCAACGTAAAAAAGCAGGTCATAAGGGAGCACATGGCAGCAAAAATGTGGGCAATAAAACTAGGAAACGTGGCTGTCGTGCAATGGCAAAGAGAAGTAACCACCGCTGACCGCACTACATACCCAATGCTTCTACCCATCCCACCCACGACGGCTACGCCTCTTTCTTTGCCTTTGTACGGCACCGTTCCGGCCCTCCAGAAACGACAGCTGCCACGCTCTATGTAGACAAGGACTTGTACATTCAGTGTGAAGAAAAGGCGAGCCCCGCGTCCCGTCTCGGCGTCCCTTCCCGCGACAGTCCAGTACTCTGCGACCCTTCTCGAACCACCCCAGCGACACACTAGGCTGGCATTGACATCAGAGTGCCTTTCCGGCGCCGGAGGCCAGTGCTGCCAACACGCGTCGACCGGGTACAGATAGTCCACCATTTGGCAACACGCGATGCCCCGGAGGCAGCACGCGGCCCTGCAGAACGCACAATCTGTGCCCCGTCACCAGACGAATACAAATGGTACCCGCCTTCGAGCCTTCGACACGACCGGCAGGGTCACACAAGACACTGCTGAGCAACAGTCACCTGCCAGGCCACTCGAAGAGCGCTAATGTAGACACGCACATACTGACACGTATTGATAACAAATAACAAAACAAAAACTGCTGAGTAAGTCGCGTCGATGTACAGATACAGAGGTGTTTCCAGAACCTTGCTTGGATACTTCTCTGGCCATGAGGTAGAGCCATGTAACCCGTGTGGTCAATTACGGATTTAGGAAAAGACGATGTATCGCCCACAAATTCCAAACCATGTAATGACCCGTTGGAGTTGCATGGAAATAATCAAATAAAAACCAGATTCAGACAAACTTTCAGTGACGATCCTACACTCATGCAGTAATTTCTAAGTTTGCATTAAAACGTGCATGGAAAACTGTTGTCCGTAAGTTACAGGGCCATAGGTCAAACGATCTAATCTGCTAATACTGGCTGAACAGATACCAACTCAGTCATAATCAATGTGTGACACGCTTCAGCCGGAGCGTTCTCATACACTTGGAAGTATTCAACACAGGGGCACCATCCAAGTGGTGGTCAGAAGCTGCAGTTCAGTTTCCCGCCGCAGTGTGGCGTAGCGTCGACCCGGGCACTTCCGATCCCACACAATCTACAATGCCCCTCCCAATGTCACACAATCACCCACACCCATGAGTTGTAACTCTGATGAAAAAACTACAAAGCCTTGCCACCCATTCCCTGCTGCCTTCGTTCCACACTTAGTTCCTTGCCAGGTCCTGAGGCGGCACCACCGCTGCCACCAGTTGCCTCTTCACCCGTCCACGCGCCCCTACTCCCACTCCCTCCACCACCTCACATTGTGGTAATGAGGTCCTTCAACGCGGGCAGCTTAATCTTCTCATGGACACGAACGTGCTTCTTCAGTATGGACGGCTGCGTGAACCTCTTCCCGCAGACCTCACACCCGAACGGTCTCTCCCCGGAGTGCGTCAGATGGTGCCTCCTCAGGTTGAAGCCGTTGGGGAAATCCCTGCTGCAGACGGTGCAGCGGAACTCCTGCTTGACCGGGTGCGGGTGTTCCTGACGGCAGTGGCGCCGCAGCTCCGTCGTTGTGGTGAAGACGAACTCGCAGTGCTTGCAGGCGTTGTCCCCCGCCTCGCTGTGATACTGCTGCCGGTGCTCGCTGAACAGCGTGAAGCATGGGAACGTCAGCCCGCACGGCGTGCACTGCAGCGGAGCGGCAGTCGGGCTCGACCGCGTGTGCGTCTTCAGGTGGTCCTTCTGGCGGAAGGCACGCGTGCAGAACTGGCAGTTGAAGGGCTTGACGCCAGCATGCACCGTACTGTGGCGCTTCAGGTTGTACTTGTTGCGGAACTGTTTGTCGCACACGGCACAGGTGAGGTCGTCATCACGCGGCGAGGACTCAGAGCCCACCGAGTTTTCGTGGAGCTCCACCTCGCATTCGAGGCGCTCACTGGTGTCGTCCACACCGACGGCAGGCTCGTCGCCCGGCTCGCGTTTGACGCGTGGAGCTGTGCGGTGTGCGTGAGCGGGAGGCGGTGGTGGCGGCTGTCGGAGGGAAAAGGTGGTTAGAGGGCGTACCGGTCAATGGGCGGCTAACTCCAGCAGGTGTCCGAAAACAGCTCCCGTTCACTTATTTCCACTTGATCAGCTTTCCACTTGAATGTTGTTAATGGACTTTTATTTCTCTCTAGCTACCACGACTGCACACGACCGTACTAACCTTCTGTGCAAGTTACCTAACACATCCAGGATCTAAGTACCAGCCATATCAAAACCTTCATTATTAATCATATAATTCAGCTCAGTCATGTCCTGTACCAGTTGCCGGGAATCTAAGTCACTCCACACTAGTCTACATGCTGGCGGCATCATCCTCCTCACCTGCAGCTGTCCGTACTTCTCTGCCCTGATCTTCATCATGTCCACGAACTTGCGTTTAATCTCCTCTCGGATCTCGAGTATCTTGGTCTCGTACGAGTCGAGCGTCATCACAACCGCCGAGCACGACATGCAGATAAACTGCCGGCAGCGCAAAATTAATTCATATATCAAACAAAATATATGTTTCATTCATTGATTCATTCATGTATTCATTCATCCATTCAATCAATTATTCAATCATTCAATCATTCAATCATTCAATCATTCAATCATTCAATCATTCAATCATTCAATCATTCAATCATTCAATCATTCAATCATTCAATCATTCAATCATTCAATCATTCAATCATTCAATCATTCAATCATTCAATCATTCAATCATTCAATCATTCAATCATTCAATCATTGATTAATTTCATGAAACTGAACGATACAAATGACGCTTTCCGCAATGTACGGCTGAAAACTGATAAAACTGGTTACAAGTCTGACATGGTGTGCACAGTGTGGGCGTGTGGTGTGTAGTGTGTACCTTCAACTGCCAGAGGTGAGCGGCCGCGTGCAGCAACATCCAACATCCATTGGCGGATCCACAACGGTGGTTGGGGGGCACATTTTTCTTGGGGGGGGGGGGGTAAATCCCCAAAACTCGCATAATTCTGAAAACTCATCAGATTTCGCTTGCTTTTATGCATTGATGCTGATTTAAAACAAACTTTCCTTAGTAAAAGTTGCTTAGATTGTCTTCTATATCAGGAAATGTGTCAATTTTGCGTCGATTTCAGGCGGTTTGGGGGGTCACGGCCGCTTTGGCCCCCTGGATCCGCCAATGCCAACATCTGGGGTATGTGTGTGATGTGGTGGTGTGCAGTGCGTGAGTGGTGTAGGGCGTGTACCTTCATCTGCCAGTGGTGGGCCGCCGCGTGCAGCGACGTCCCACATCCTGGGTGCACCACTGTCTCCAGCTTCTCGGCCAGCGTCTCCTGGGTGCTCGGCAGCCGGAAGCCGTTGATGTCGACCCCGGTGGGCGGTTCGGCCGAGCTGGTGATGTACGAGTCGCACAGGATGCAGCGCGAGTCGGGCGAGGCGTGCGGTGAGAGCGACTCGCCATAGCCGAGGCAGCCGGCCGTGGCGCCGTGCGACAGGTAGGTGCCCAGCTCCTCCATACCGCCTGGGGTGCACACACAGGCAGGGCATGGTCACTGATCATTGCAGGGCGTCCTGGGTCATCGGTGGATGCTGCTGGCACGTTGATGATACTGACCAATGACTAGACACACTGCTCAGAGTATTTAACTGGTATGCACTGTCATTGGTATCTCACTTAACATGTGGGCAATTTATTTGGAATGAAAGACTAAACATGGTATGGCACCCTGTCCTCAACCCCCCCCCCCCCCGAAAAAAGTGTTTATTATTCTCCCTCAAATCTCATGAGAGCTCATGAGATTCATTCACCAGCTCTGGTGAATGCATTTTTGACTGTCCTTGATAGCTTCCAAAGACAAACCTTAATAAAGTATATTGATGAGCTCTGCAAGGCAATAATACAATTCAAGTAATGTCAATGAAAATATGGTGCATAAGATGTTTTATTTCAGTTTGTTATGCATATGATAAATGAGATAATGCTGCACCATAAACTCTTAGCTGAAGCATGCAACTCAGTGTCATCGCAGGAATGTTTTTTGACTAAAAAAAGCATAATGAGAAGTGAAGTAAGATGTTGAAGTTGTTCAGCCCTTTGACAATACTGCAGAATATAAATTACCCTGTATTATCTGTGTTATAAACAATTTATTTTAGTTTGGGAACTTCACAGTCTGCTCTCTTTAAGTACTGTCTAATAACAAGGATGTGCAATGCCAATGAGCCAAGTTAGGGAGAATGTAGAACACTAATCCTACTACTTATAGTCTAACAAAGCAAAACGCTGAATACTCATCAATGAATGTTCATGTCAGAAGTTTGACCTATGCAAATTTGAGCAACAACATAAAACTTACTCAAATAATTTGAAAAATGTAATATTATACAGATGGGTCTGTCTTTCCCACCAAGATGTTCATAAAGGTAGATTATTTAACAGTGTTCTTTGCATAATTGCAGCCAAACCTCATACAATGATTGCTATCAAACAGGGTCCATACTGCAGAATTTACTGCAAAGTACAGCTGATGTGAGCCATATCATTTTTCACTTGTTATGAATGCATACCAATTTATAATAAAAGGTTAACTAACAGCTGTAAAATGTTGTACAAGTCAAAATACCAGACTTCATGCTCCTGGTGGAGTAGACTTCTTAAAGCATCAACATCTCACCAACAGCATGAAAAGTGTATTAATTTGACATGTCTGACATACAAATACAGATACAGATCTTTAAAATCAGTGAAACATTCACATTTTGATGGGAATTGCAGTGAACTGCAACTCAGAGTCCATGCCATTTAATAGGGTAAAGGTCTTACTCTATGGAGGTGGATTCAGGTGTTAGGGTGCCACAGTCTTATCTCCAGTGATGTCAAAATACCAGACATTGGTTGCATGTGTTAACAGCAGCGTTACTGGACCAGCGGGTGAACCCTTTGTCAATGACAATATTATGCTAGTTATGTAAACAGCTATAGGATAATTATTACATTTGTAGGCTTACTACTTTTATAAATAACTATTTTTACATAATTTCCGAGTCTTTTACATCTTCTTTGGAAGCACACAATATCATAACATGCACCACTTTTGAAATTCATGCCACTTCTCTCAATCTATACTGAATATGTGAGTGTATATTTCCCAAATCTATTGCTTTTGAGAAGAAAAAAATTGTTTTTGGTGTATATCTTTATAATTTAGCCAAACCAATGCCATATTCAACATTTTGAGGATTCAACCACATTCAACCCCTTATTAGCACATTCAACCCCTTATTGTTTACCACAACACCTAAATATCTCTCTTTTCAATCTGCTATAGTTTCTCATTTCTGCCCACCTATTGCATACCTATGTTTACTGCTAACTCGTCCAGCGTGCATAATCTTACATTTACTAAAATTGAATTTCATCTTCCATGCTTCAGACCACACAACTAGCTTGTCCAGATCTGATTGAAAAACATCCTGATCGTGTCTTCAGTCTTCCTCTGATAATCCTGACAACTATTAGATCATCTGCAAATTTCAAGACTGCAGTCTACTACTGTTCTCGATTGTATTCACAAATATTATAAACAGCAATGGGCCCAGAACTGAGCCCTGTGGAACCCCACTGAGAACCTCCTTCCATCGTGATTTGCACACATTTAATATAACCCTTTGGTGACATCCTGAAAGCCATGTTTCTATCCAATCGAAAATCTTGCCCCTGATCCCATGAATTTATAGTTGCAACCCTAGTCTTTTATGGGGATTTGGAAGAGACCAACGATTGGACCTTTACCCGGTAAGCTCTCCCAATAGGGTTAACAGCCATAATGTGGAGGTAATACTTCAGTATATATATGCCAGTACTTTAGTATGCCAAGATATTCTGGAGAGTGAAGAACTCAGATGATGCTAAATGCCTACAGGATGACCTTTGTAAGCTTGATGAGTGGAGCCACAAATGGTCTTTGAAATTTAACAGGCAGGTGTAGTGCACTTTGGCAAAAAGAACCAAGGTCATGAGTACACCTTGAGTGGCATTACATTATCCACCACAGGCAGTGAAAAGGACCTGGGCATCATTGTCACTTCTGACATGAAGCAATCTGCACAAGTAGCCAAGGCTGCATCCTCTGAAAATTCCATGTTAGGTCACATTAAGTCTAAGAGAACCTTCAGCTGCCTGGATGAGGAAAACCCTGCCTGCATTGTATAAGGTCCTCGTTCGCCCACACATGGAATATGCCATCCAGACCGGGTCCCCATACTTGAAAAAGGATATCAAGATGCTGTAGAGAGTGCAAATGATAGCCACCAAACTAGTGTGAAGCATTTCACATCTCACCTACCAGGGTAGACTGAAACACCTTATGCTAACAACACTGGAGAAGAGGAGGCAGAGCGGAGACATGATAGGTGTTCAAGCTGCTTAAAGGGAAATAATGACCTTTTGATTTTGTTAGCAACAATTTCTTAGGCTACCGCTATGGTTTTAAAATTATTTTATTTAAATTTAGGAATTAAATAAAATTATTCCCAAATTCGAAGTTGTAAGTTTGGGAAAAATACCAAACAAGTACCTTGTGTACTTCATGAAGGTCATTGACAAATTCGCCCTTCCCTACCATTGTTTACATCCATTGCAGCATTTTTGGAGGCTCTGTGACATTTCCGATCAAACTGAGCGCTGCTCGGACACACGCTAGTAGCGCTTTCGTTCTCCATGGCAACCAGGCGTCAGCCAATCAAAAGCCAGAAAGGGAATACGTTCTGGCTTTTCATTGGCTCACGCCTGGTTGCCATGGAGAACGAAAGCGCTACTAGCAACAACTCGCCACAATGGCTAAGTGCGCCGAGAAGCATGACAATGCTTTGTAAACAAATCGCCGACGCTAAATAGGTCGCCGTCGATGTGCATCGATGAGCTTCCAATTTAATTGCCAGTTTTGTGTTATTGTTTGTTAGTTTTTTGGGGACAAATTATTATTTTTCATGATAATATAAAGCATAGTGCTATATACAGCCACAGACAAATTATACAATACTCCTAATGTTGAAAACAAATGAATTTATTTTCACAAATTGAGGGTCGCAACCACTAACTATGGTTGATGTGCATCGATGAGCTTCTGATTTTATTGCCACTTTTTCCAATCGCTGTTAGTTTTAGAAGACCGCCGGGCATATAATCACAAGCAGAATGCACAATATATTTTCCACTCCATTGTGTAAAAAAACAATACGGGAAAAGCCCGCAGTTTGATGAGGACCAAAAGTACTTGCAAGTACCGGTCGTTAAAAGTGTGGAACGCTTATCAACTTTAACTTGAAATATCTTTCGGTAGGAAAGTTTTCATGCAAAATGTGATGAATTTACAATATATTTTGGTCTCGTCTGGTGATTTCAAGTGCTAACTCCATTTTTGTGGAAAAAGGTCATTATTTCCCTTTAAGGGTTTTGATCATGTAAATATAGAAGGGAATTTCTTAAAACTGGATAAAAACTACAACCAAAGAACAAGAGGGCACAGCCTGAAGCTATCTAAGCCTCAACACAGAACATGGAAAAGAAACCGTTTTTCTCATCAAGGGTGGTTGAAGAGTGGAACAGACTCCCTGAAAATGTAATAAATAGTAAAAGCATTAATTCCTTCAAGCATCACTATGATCAATACCAAAAAAAATGACCAGGAGGCAGCCCTCACAAGCTAATAAGCTCTCTTGCCTCCTATCTATCTACTGGTAAGCAGTAACGCACCTCCCCAGTCTATCATAGTCTTGAGGTACCTATTAGAAGAATTAGTCAGCTGATGGTATATTTTATTAATACCAAGGCTGTCATATGACATCCATATGTATCTGGTGGATATACCATCACAATCTTAGGCCGACCCGATCAGATTTAATGGCTACAAGCGGTAGGCCAACCAGATCAGAATTAATGGCTATGAGCTGTAGCCAACACCTGACTTTTCATGTTATTGACATTCTTTAGTGTGTCTGTAACACCAACTTCATCTACATCATGTCTACATCATGTTGTGTCAGTGTTTACAGTTATGTACACTAATCATTCTGGAAACTGGCTGTGTCAAAGCAATCCTACCTCCTGCTGCCAGCCAACCTTAGGAAAAGTTAGCCCCCTCCAATGTGCACAATAAACTCATCCAAAACAATATTAAAAAACTAATGGACGAAATGTCATAAACTTTACTTGCGGTTGTGAAATTGGAAAGTTTAACATATTCTCTGCACTATAACTTAACACATTTTCAGTGAATCAATACCCGGTATACAAATGTATATAATGCACACAAAAATCCCTTACCGGTTTGAATAAACATACAGATTCAGGGGGCTATGCCTCCCACGACGACCAGTCGCGACCGTGATTTGTATGTCAATGTGTTTTGTTATTACATTTCCTCATTCAATTTTCTATACAAACATGGCGCATGAGACAGTCAAAGTTCGTGGACCTCTGCGTGGCTGCCATATCCCTTTCAATATAAAAAAGTAGTGATCGATTTCATGTTGTAGGTTGCTGTTGCTTGATTGGCCAACATTTTGAGTGTGTGTGGGGGGGGGAGGCAGTCAGGGGTTGGGGGTTGGGGGTTGGGGGGTTGGGGGGGTGCAGCTAGGTTTTTTTTTTGGGGGGGGGGGGGAGGCATCCCCATAAGACTAATGTTAAATCCTGCGAATCTGGGGGGGGGGGGGGGGGGGCCTCCCAGCCACCTCTCCCTCCCCCGGTGGCGACACCATGGAATGTAGGTATGCTAGATGGAGGAAATGTAAATTACAGTGTATAGCCCTAGAGGTCCTCTGAGAATGGGGTACCACAATTGAAGCTATTGTAGATGGCGCTGATGATCAACTGCTACCAAGCCGACCGGCGGCTGTGCGTCCAGAGTGCAGGGCGCATTGTTTACGGCGGAGTTTTGAAGAGGTTTCAGTGGTACAGATGTGTTCAAACTTATACTAAATGTTGGTGTCTATGAGTGTATTCGAAACCCGAAAGCATGTCTCACGGAGGTCAATCGTTTGATCTCGGGAGGTCAAAGAGTGCCCGCGAGGTCAAATATCGGGCATCGCATAACTTTTTCCCTAAAGTACTTACCGAAGTCGTTTCAACGGCTAAATATTCCCACCAGCGTATAGACTCTTTGTGCACCGTCTATAGGCTGGTGGGAATATTTAGCCGTTGAAGCGACTTCGATAAGTACTCTAGGGAAAATGTTATGCGGTACCCGATATTTGACCTCGCGGGCACTCTTTGACCTCCCGAGGTCAAACGTTTAGGGCGTGACCTCTTTGCCCCCCCCCCCCCCACCTGCTGGATCTGCCAGTGGCCTTAAACTAAGACAAGCTACTTGATAAGCCCGTGAGCGCTCAAAATGTTCGACTGAAGTTTTATATGTTGCTGTTTTCTGAAGTTGTCTTTGCAAACTTATGACGGATCGTTTCGCGTAAAGCGCCTCCACATTCCATAGTCTATACGTCAGTGAATTACCTCGAATTTATGTGTTTGCAATGCAATTTGTCACAAACGTGAGCAATCGGGGCAACGTAAAATGTTGAGGGGCCGAAGTTTCGCGTTGCCTCTTCTTCATTGTGTTGCTGCTGGGACCTTCAAGGAGCCTTGTGCGTGCAACTAAAATTGTTAACCCGCGCACCGACGAGGTCTGCGCCAACTTCGAGCCGACAGGAGGCGGGCGGATACCCGCCCCTCTAAGATTAAAAAAAGCAACATAGCGACAAACAAAACGAAAACGTTAGATAGCTCGAAACAAGGTCTAATGAAAGTACTAAGGTCATTTTGTTTAGGTCAGGTAATTATTGAAGTCACCAGAGGTCAACAAAGGTAAATTTTTTTCCATATATGGCGTCCTTTTCAAGAACCGTCTATATCTCGAAAACAAAAAGAGCAACATAGCGCGAGCAACGACGCGCGGAAAAAACGTCCGGAAGATAAATTAATTTGCTGTCACTCTGCTTCATCTCAGGTCAATAGTTAGCTCAGGGAGGCCATCGAACTTGAAACATTCTAAAAATCGCGGAATTGTTTTTAGGTAATATCTTTTGAGATACGCATGATAAAGTGATACCTACAGTTTTCACTTTTCACCATTGTGTTTCTCCGTCGAGACGCATCGAATAGTAAATCGTATGACCATGACCTAGTTGGGAAATATTCAAAAATGTACCTGACCTGTGCTCAGGTCAAGGTCAAGTCAAGTTGAAATTTTGCATCAATCAACGCGTCTCGACGAGCCAACCACAATGTTGAGAACTCCATTACTCTACCTTGATTTGGCAAAGAGTTATTGCAGAAGAACCACGCGTGACCTCGGAGTCACCTAGGTTGACCTCGTAGAGGTCACAGAACAAAAATGTGTCTTGGGTCTTTGCATATGGCACAATATCATCATCATCATCATCATCATGTATTCATATGGCATCCGTAGAAACACGGCTTTTCAGCACAAGAGTCATTTTACAAACACATATTGCAGTAATATACTTTAAAATGAAGAAATCAAATACACAAGTATTGCGCTATTAAAAGAGGTAAAACATTGAGTCATACGCATCATCACATTCATTTACCCGCTGCCAGCCACTTTCGCATCCGTGTGCGAAACCCCCTCACTGTGCCGGCGTCTCGCACGTCACTCGGCGCCTCATTCCACCGGGCCGCGGCACGGAAGCTGAAAGAGCGTCGAGCGAACTCTGTGCGGACTCGGGGCAACTGCAGCAGCCCCGCTACTGAGCCTCGGGTTTCTCTTACGGACACATATTCGCGATACTGCAGCAGATCCCGCAAGTACGTTGGTGCATGTGCGCTGTTCAGAAGACGATGCACCATTACAAGGTCTCGCTCGGTGACAATATTTGTATTATTTGTATTTATTGATAAATCACCAACAGGCACAAAACCCGGTTACAGGCGAAGTCAGGAGATAAAACTATGACTTTCACTTAAAATACACACGCATGCAAGACGACAGACAAGACACCTACACATACACGCACGCACGCACGCACGCACGCGCACACACACACACACACGCACACGCACACGCACACGCACACGCACACGCACACGCACACGCACACGCACACGCACACGCACACGCACACGCACACGCACACGCACACGCACACGCACACGCACACGCACACGCACACGCACACGCACACGCACACGCACACGCACACGCACACGCACATGCACATGCACACGCACACGCACACGCACACAGGACACACACAAGTACACACACATACACATAACCATTCGATGAGCCCTCGCGTGGTGAAGCCTGGCTGCGAGCTCAAAAGGCTCAAAAGGCACCTGCCCGAGATACATGTGACCGCACAGCGGATTTGTAGTCGGATGATGGCGAGCAAAAGAAATCTAGGGATACGCAGGCGTTAAGAATCTCGTTACACATGGAAGAAATTCGGCAAAAAGATCCGTTTTTCACAGCAGCGACACGTGCAAACGGTATATGCCAGAGCACAGGCGACCTGATCCGTCTGGCCGGAGCCGACAGGTGAAAGCATGACAGGAGCTGGAGACTGTCAAGTCGGCCGTGAAAAACGTTGTGTATGAACATAAGATCGTGCTGCATGAAACGAGATTTTATGGAGGAAACCTTGAAATGCTGCAGTAAGTGATCGTAAGCTAGGTTAATGGAGCTGTGGTCAGATGAACACGCGAGCCAAATAAAAAAGGAATGCTGAATGCGTTCCAGCCGTTTAAGATGAGTCACTGCCGCTCCCGACCAGACCACGCTCCCGTATTCGACAATGGAGCGGACATGAGCGTTGAAAGCACACAACATGACCTTGTGATCGAGCTTTACATGGCGACGGGGAGCTGGCAGCTGCATGCTGCGGATAAGCAGTCCAAGCATACGTTTGGCCTTTGCGACTGTGGCGTCCACATGAGAAGCGAAGTTCAACTTTGAGTCTAAGATGACTCCCAAGTCGCGCACCTGTGCATGACGCTCTAGTGTAACACCATCCATTGTGTATAGGCCGCTAAGACAGGCGAGGTGCGCAAGGTGAACGATATTACGTGGCACTTGGCCGGGTTCAAACTTAGCCCCCACACACGTGACCAATGTACAAGAGAGTCGATGTCAGACTGAAGATTGCGAGCATCGTCCTCACAGTGGACCGGCGTATACAGCTTAACGTCATCAGCATACATTGTGCATCCACTTTTTATGTGGAGTGGTATATCGGCGGTAAAACAGATAAATAACAGGGGGCCGCAGATACTACCTTCTGGGACGCCCGATAACACTGGAGTCCACGGTGAGTGTTTCCCGTTTACTACCACTCGCTGACTACGGTTTAACAGGTATGAGCGAAGCCACGAGTATGCACGGTCTTTCACGTTGAATGAGTGCTTCATTTTGTGCAAAAACAGTTGGTGATTCACACTTGTAAACGCGGACGAGTAGTCGGTGTACACGGCGTCCAGCTGTTTCCCCTCGGCTATAGAGCCCCAGGCATCATTCAGGAAGCAGGTCAGGTTGGTCACGCACGAACGTTTTGGCATAAATCCGTGTTGGTTTTATGCCAAAACGTTCAACTCTCGGCTCTCCCAGGTATATGGTCAACTCTCGGCCACCCGAGTTCACTCAGGTGAGGTGTTATATGCTCATGGCGACGGCAGCATTTCACGATTCGGGCCCCGTAGTTAATGATTTTTTGAACACGTTTGCGTTGTGTTGCGTTGCAACCCGCCCAAACGGTTGCGCAATACATGATGTGCGGGAAGACAAGAGCTTCTATTATTTATTTTTTTACTTGTTGTGGCAGCCGGCGAGAAAATTTGGCGAGACCAGACAGGGTGGCGTAACAACGCTGCACTACGACAGAGATGTGTTTTTCGAATGTAAGATTACTATCCAGGATGAATCCAAGAATTTTGGCACTTGATGAAGGGCGAAGCATTGCATCACCAAATTGTACTTGGAAATTGTTAATAATCCTCCTCTGTCGCGAGGATAAAAGAACAACCTCTGTCTTTGTAGGATTAATTTTTAGTGAGTTTTCCGCAAACCATCGATGAGCTCTGCTCAGCGTTTGACCTATTTGTTGCTCCAGCTCTTCTATCTGATTGGGGCTGCCGCTATGAATAAACTGCACGTCATCAGCATATAAAACCATCTTGGCGTCACTGATAAACGAAGTCAGGTCATTTGTAAACAGCAGAAAAAGCACCGGCCCCAAAATTGAGCCCTGGACCACACCATGCGTAATAGGAAGGGTCTCCACTGAGCCCCCGCGGACTCTCTGGTGACGGTCCTGAAGCCAGTCACTGAACCAGTGTGTGTCCACGCCGTACCAGCCCAGTTTGTCCAGGAGCCGGCCATGCTGGACGCTGTCAAAAGCCTTAGACGTGTCGGCTGTCGTCAGACAGCCGATCATCCCTTGGTCTATGCTTCGGGTGATGTAGCTGACAGCATCCAACATCGCCGACTCCGTGGACCTCCCCGGCCGAAACCCATGCTGCTCGTCACACAACACGCCGTGAGACAAAAGATAGTGCACAAGCTGAGTACAAACGACCTTTTCAGTAAGTTTCGCCACTGTAGGAATGATGGACACAGGTCGATAGTTGTTGGGATCGCTAGAAGACCCTGACTTGAAAATTGGGACCACAGTTGCGACTTTCCACTCCCTCGGAAGCACACCAGTCATGATAGAGGCATTGATCACATTTAGCAAGTGTGGGGCAATCACCGGGAACGTCAGTCGCAACATGCTCACTGTGATCCCATCATCGCCACACGCGTTTGATGACGACATCTGTTTCACGGCTGCGTGAAGCTCGGGTAGGGTGACGGGGTGCACCCTGAAAGCCCCACTCACGACGCGGGAGGGACAGGGGGACAGCGGCAGATCGGCAGTGCTCTCCGCCTCGAGCTCGGCGGCCACACGAGAACCCACCGTGGCGAAGTGGCGATTCAGACGATCGGCCCACTCCACTGTGCACACATGCGACTCACTAGCACCTGTTCTACCTTTAGGCCGTATAAAAAATCGCTGCAGATCTTTCCATGTCGTCTTACGTGAATACGTATACGAAGATAAAAATAAGGATGACCTAGCTCGACACTGTGCACTTTTTACCGCGTTCCGCTTGGCTACATACGCCTGGCGAGTCTCTGCACACGGGTCAGCGTCACGATCAGCACGTGCCAGGTCACGCTCTCTCATCATACTACGCAGTTCATCGTTGTCAGTAAGCCACGGGGATGGCCGGCGTCTGAGCCGCACCTTAGTCAGCGGCATGTGTTTGTCCAGGGTGGGCGACCAGGCTGCTTGCCACGCGGCCCACTTGTCCTCCACCTCGCCCGACTGGCGCACCGCGGTCCAGTCCGCCAGTAGAAGCTCCAGTCGCAGCGCGTCCGGCACCAGGTTCCTAGTGGATCGGATGGTGACCTCCACCGGGCGCCGGCGCTCGCGCCTCACCGACGTCTCGGCGATGACCAGGTCATGGTCACTCCAGTCGCACGGCACGACGCAGGCCGATGTGGTGTTGTCGGTAGAGCGGACGATGATGTGGTCCAGTAGAGCTCCAGACTCGGGCCGAGTTCGGTCCACCACTATCTGCTTTAGGCTCAAGTCATCCAGCGTTTGCCTATACCGTTGGACATCAGGTGCCGCGGCCTTCAGCAGATCCAAATTCGTGTCGCCCAAAACATACAGCGGTTTCCCGGTCCCCATCACGCAGAGTAGCTGCTCCTGAAAGTCGTCCAGTACAGTGGAGATGGCGCCACTGGGAGGCCGGTAGATGGCCCCGAGAGCGAATGTGACGTCACAGCACACGGTCACCCAGTGTCTCGAGGAGCGAGCCGCCAGATGGAACCTTTAGCCGCTCAACTCGCAATGTCTCTCGATATAAGATTGCGACTCCGCCTCCCCGCCGCAGGGGTAAAAAAAGAGTTAAAATTTGCTCCCAACCGAATTTGACGGAGCCCAATTTTGCTACACCTTTTATCGAACATTCTCATTCTCATCGAAGCTACATTTCTACACATTTCCATTTGTCGATTGCAAATGTTTATATCTGCTAATGCGAAAATTCGCTACACAAAACTGGCAAGCAGTTCAACAGGAGTGGCAACGTTATTTAACCGGTTCTTCTTTTGCGGCTAGACCAGGCGTATCGCTATACCTAAGTACCAATCTACCGACCTCGACACCAAGGTATCGTACCCTCATGGGATAAAACACTTGTTGATTTAATGTAAAAACAGGTTCACCATTTGCAATAGAACAGACGACTATATTTTTCCTTCCAACATCCATCCAGGTGACGTGTCCAATATATACGTGCAAACAAAAAGCTGATTTGCACAAATAAATAATGCAAGACGAATCTTAAACAAGACAAGTACTCAACAAGACAAAATAAATAGCACACGGGAGCAGAATTCAAGTTCTAAACACTGTGGATGTGGCACACTGGCACACCAAATAAAGTGCACACCACAACCGTTCATCGAATGACATTATACTAATTCCCATTGGGTACCTACTGTTGGCACTGCATCCGTACATCACTATACACTTCATATCACAGATTCATATCACATATATACAGGGGCGCGGTGACACCTTCTACCAAGATGCCTTTTCATAACTTTTCCGATGTCCCTGTGACCTACGGTCAAAAAATTGTCCTTCTGACACCGCTGCCGCACGTGCTCTAATAGCTTGTCAGCGCAGACAGGCTCCGGTCCATTCCAGCGCACACAAAGCTCTTTCGCTGCACTTGCGTGCGACAGTTGGCGGTTCTCGCCTAAGATGTCCTTCACCACACTGCACATGCTCTCCACAACACTCTCGGGAGCTGCCAGCATCCAAATCCGTGCCACCATGTCACTGTATGGCTGCAGGATCGCCTCACTCTGAGCCTGTTTTTGCAGCCTCACGTAGAGCTCGGGGTCTGTCAGCTCGTTCGGTAGCTCTCGCATGAATCTGTGAGCCGCTCTGATTTGTGGGAGGCCGACACCAAGCTCCTTTGGCAGGATCTTTTGCTCCTTAAGCGTTTGTACCGCTGTGGAAACAGAACCACTATTACAAAATGTGCTTTGACTTGTACTTAGACGCTAGAATGATAGCAGTTGAGTAAGTATAAAATGCAACTTCCTAAATGGTGTGTTCTGCATCCGGATTCCATAACTCTCCAAAACATTTATTGATAATCCCACTGAAAAGCGGGTGTCTTTGAAACAGGTGAAAGTGTTTGATATATTTCCTAAACTGACCTCTAAATATTGGCAGTGCAAAAGCTTATGTCAGAAAAAAGTTTTGTATCCAAAAAATAGATTTTGTTAAGACGAAGACCAGTTTGAATGGTCCTTGGACAAGCACTGACAATATTACTTCTAGGAAACCCAAAACGATTCAACATTTTACATGACACTCTGATTTGTTGGTATTCACGTCATAACGCTATCAGGATAAACACTAATAAATTAAGATCGCTTAAAAATAAGAATAAATGCGCCAAGAAATGAGAAGTAGCCAAAGACTAGCAAAAAGGAACGCATTTTTATATGTTTGCCTTTTGTTTCTTTAGCTGCTTTTGCAGTGATATATACTTCTTCGAATTGAATGGCCCCGGTAATTTGGGACTTGCCTACCTCGTGCAGCGTAGATCAGGCAATCAGAGTGCTCAACCGCCTGCAGCATTGTGAGAGACCCCAGCTTCCTCAGGTCGTGCATGTGCTCGTTGAGAGTCTCGTTCCACGACCCGACGCTGTCGCGGCTCGCGTGCTTGCCGTCCATGCGCTGCTCGATGCAGTCCTCCAACGCACCGAGGAAGTGCTGGATGTTGGCAACCTAACAAATAACATTAATGCCGTGACTTTACTTCTAAGACCAGATTGGTAAACAAAAGACACTTTCAATCAATTAATACAGTTTCAATTAATACATTAATATAATATACAATATTAACCCTCGCCTGGGTAGGGGGGGGGGGGGTAGGATGTCAAACCCTCCCTCGGTGTTTCTGGAATAACTCGCGTAGTTTCTGACCGATTTCAATGAAACTTTCAGTACCCTACTGTTGACAAAGTTGACACATAATCTGAAAAAAAATGAATTTCTAACTCACATGACCCGTGACCTATGACCTGTTTCTCAAGGTCATGTCAGGCGCAACTGGCGTCCCACAGATCGATGCTTGTCACTTATGCAGTTTCCGAGTGTTTGTTGTTCAAGAGCATATGCAAAGGTGTTTCCAGGTGACAGTTGTGGTTTCCACTGAGATTGTGACTTCGATTGACCTTTTCAGAGGTCAACTGAGGCCATTGACCTCCGATGACCTCAGATGACTTTTTGGGCTTCTGACGGTTTCTAGGACAATTTGTGACGCTGATTTCAAATTTGTGATCCATTTTAGATAATTATATGTTCCACTGGGGTCATGCGCATCCACAGGTCAACCGAGGTCACTGACCTCAGATGACCTGACATGACCTTTTTATAATTTTGCAGTTTTTAGGACATTTTGTGACGCCGATTACGAATTTGGCACCTAATAAGCATTATGATATGCTCATTCACGATTCTAGCTAGATAAAATTCAGTTTATACGCCTTTTCAAATTTGTATGACTTATGGGTCATTGACATGACCTCAGAGGTCACCTAATGACCCAATACCGTAACATGGGGTATCAGCGGCTTCCTATCGTCACAAGCAACACGCTCGTCTTTGAATCGAAGCTCTATCTCAATTAGGGGCGAAACGCTAAGGGGGGGTCGTACCAACCCCCTACCCGAACAAGTAGTGATTTTGCCCTACCCGGGCGAGGGTTAATATGGTGGATCGACATTCAACATTTAGCGTGAATTAGCTATGTAGGTATAGCAAAAATAGCAATATAACATACATAAATAAGACAGCAACCACTTACGACGAAAATTTGATAGCAGCTTTCAGGAGCGTAGCTTCTCCAAAAAGCTGGGAGAGAGGGGGGGCTGAGCTGGGAAAAATCGTTTTTTAAAGTACCATCAAAATCCACAAAAATACCGATTTCTCCCAGGATTTGACCCACTTCCTCGTCAAAGTGTGTGTAGGGGGGGGGGGGGGCTGAAGCCAAGTTGGGGGGGGGGGGGCTGAAGCTCCCTCAACTAAATAGGATCCTACACCCCTGGCAGCGTTTCATCACATATATCAGCATGTTCACCGGCAGAACATTTCCATGTCTTACCTCGTCTGCATAGTTGTCTCTGGTGCTCAGAGATGGCCACAAGACATTAGCAGGCTGCTCAAACGCCAAATCTTCGTCCAGGTCGATTGCGCAGGCCATGTCGCGCAGAGATCGCATCAGGCGAGCGAACTCATCTTTTCGATCCCACGGGAACGCCTGTGTGCTTTGCAGTTCCTTGCTGCAGCGTCCCAACTTTTCATAGATGTCGGCTAGCGCCGCCACTCGGTTCATGAACTGCGCCCCTGCACCAAAAGACGCTCTCAATCATTTTAACCAACAAATTGAAATTTAGCACTAAGACCGTATTAAGGAAAAAATATTTAAGAAATACTACATAATTGTACTGCATTTTTGAATATTTGATGATGAGAAAATCACTTTCTTGCTTGTTGGACTTCTATGCATCGAGAAATCCTTAATTATTTTCACCCACGAGAAAACGACTATTTTTGTATTAACTATTATAGATGGCCATACCTTATATGCTACTCGCCAACTTATGTAGCAATAACAACATCAAATTATGAGTACAATTTGCAACAGCCATGTGGAAACGGATATACATGTGGGTGAATTTTGCCTCTTTGTGTTTCTTTTCAATATATCAGTTGCAGCATACTTCACATCCTACCTTGAAGAAGCTCCAGGTCGTCTGCAATGCAGCTGTCTGCATTCTTTGAGGCCGCATTCTTCTCCAGCAACTTTTTCATGGCTGTTGCGTTGTGGAGGAAGATCTGGAAGGTGTTAGAGGCGTAGGCTGAAAACCTTGTTGCCGACCAGAGCTTGGGATGGAGAAGTCCTTGCTGCTGTTCCATCAGCTCTTCAAAGCCCTTTCCGTAGTGATGCCGCTTGGAAATGGCAGTCATCTTGTCTATGGTGTCCTGCACCCACTTGTGTTTCCCAGCTTTGACCCTGACGTCTTTTTCGGCAAGATTTAAGAGGTGAGCAGCATCCCATAGGGCTGGCACGCATGGCTGAGACTCAAGGGGATCGCCACTCTTCTCGTGTAGAAGCTGGACCACTTTCGCAGGGACACCGACAGCAAAATACTGTCCGTCCATGCACATACTGGACAATTGAGATGGCTTAGTGACGCCCACTCCTGCCAGGGATTCTACAATCTCCTTTGCCAGCGCATCTCCGGTACCATCACGCACCACCGGCGCTGCAATCACAAACGACTGCATTATCTGATCCGTCTGGGCTTCCACCACTGGGAACATGATGGCAGTGACGTCCACAGATCGCTTGTTCAGCGTCACCTTGTCAGCCATTAGTGACACACATGGGACAGAGCTGACATACTTCGTCAGTTTCTCCATGATGGTGGTGTACACCTGGTCCCTCAGTCTAATCATGTACCCCGTGGAATGGTTCAAGTCCCCCATGCTCATGGGAGCGTTCCTGTTTTGAAGAACGATAAGGTCTTCGTATGTGGCGTGACTCAGAGATTTTAAAGGACAAAGTAGCCCGTCCTTAGCACTCGCTTTGATACATGGACGTTTCTGGTGAACCTGCCCTTCAGCATCAAGGCATTGGCCAGCGCGCTGGCAGTTTTTTCCAGGTGTTTCTTGGACCGAAAGTGACATCGCACAGCCGTTTTGAGGTTTCGGAACATCATGGGGATTTTTTCAGACTTATAAAACGACGAGCCGAGGCTAAAGTCATACCTAAAAACTCCGAAAACCTTAGAGCCCTCGCGAACATGCACGCTGCTGAAAATCTTGGGCACACATGTCTTGCAATGCAGCGCATTGCTTCCCGGCGCCCGTCCGAGATCGTTATCAGTCGCAACGTCCAAATGAGCAAGGCTTCTGCCGGACATGAACATCGCTGTTTTTAACTGATCTTCAAAATCCGCAACATTTTCCTTGTCATGTTTTGACGTGGAACGTTCTTGGGTCAGTCTAACAACATCAGACAAACCCCTTTTGACGCTTTGCAGCTCATGAAGTACCTCATCCAGCTTGTTTTTCATCGCACAAACATCTTCACGCAAATCCATGGAAGGCTCATGCTGGGATAGGTTAAGACCATTGTCAGAAGTAACTTCAGATCCTCTATCCCCGTTATCGTTGCGAACCGTCTCAGTGCTAATCGCCGGTCCACTGTCGGTCATATCAACATCATCACATGTCGGGTGCACGTCTGCAGGCAAATGTTCAGGGGCTACTTTGTTACGCCCAGTTGGGAAAGGCTGCTGCGCCGACTCGGCAGGCACAGGAGCATCTCCAGTACTTGGATGCTCCTCCATGCGTGATGACTGGTGTCTCGCCAGCATCTGAGGAAACGAAAAACGCAGTTTCCTGGAATTATGTCCTGCTCTGCGGCAAGGAAAGCAAATTGTATTAAACGTCGAATTCTGCGCCTATATTGATTGCCTTCCACTATCTAAATATATTTTCTCCTCCATTTCACCTTCCTTCCACCCATCCTTCTCGGCAAAGGCTTTCCCCTGCGTCGCCGCCGTCAAGGTCGTCGGTTGCGGCGGCGACCGACGGACCCGGCTCGACGCAGGGACGTAGCTAGGGGGGGGGGGGGGCACGGGAGCCATGCCCCTCCCCCTCTGAGCAAAACAAATTTACACTAAATAAAATTAGATTCTCTAACGATCCGGCTCCCTCTCCCCCCTCCGGTCAACAACATATGGTTGAGGAGCTAAATTTGATTCTACCACCGACGTGCCCCACCCCCGATAAAAATCCTGGCTACGCGCCTGGCTCGACGGAGGGTGATTCGGGCCGGTGCCGAGCAGCGGCGCGGGCCGACATTGGGGACGGGGGAGACGGGGTGTCGGCAGATTGATGTCGGTGCTCATGCGCCCATCGCAGCGCTCATGCGCTGAAGAAATAGTTTTGAGTATTTTGCTTATTTCTTGAAAACGGTCCAGAAAGTCGGGAATCAGACGACTGTTACGCAAAATTCGTTCAATTTGGAGTTTTGTCGATGACTTTGGAGTGGCCTCTCTTCATAAATGGCATCACAGGCACTACAAGGACAGTCACCGGCGCGACGAGGTCTGTCAGAAAAATCAAAGTTGTTGAGCGATTTTAGGCTAATTTCGCACTCACAGTTTTCGAGGTAGGCGCTAAATGTGTCCCAAACGTTCCCGTCTCCACGTCAGCACAGTTTTTCACAGTCACGCTGCCTACTTCCGGAAAAATACGAATAATACTATGGAGCGGCCGGGGAGCGCTCCCTAGTCCCTAGCGCAATACAAATAACTGAACACTTACCCAGGCAGCAGAACCACGTAGGAGGACATCCGACTCCGCAGGATGATGTTTCTTTGTGTGTTTCAGCAGCCGAGGACGATGATAATTTAGGCATGAAAAACTACACTCAGCTCCATCCTTGGTGAGATATCCGCACAAAATCTCCATTCTAGAGTTTGTTAACTTAGCCTTCTTTACTTTACTCATGATAAACAACACAGATCCTTGGAGCACCAAAAATCGATCTTATCGCAACAGAGACACCACCAACCAGCGCGAGACCAAAATGTCAAAGGAGGGCTTTGTCAACATTCGGAAACCTTGAACTTATAGTGATGGGGTACCATAAAAAGCAGACTCTGGAAGTCTTTACGCTTCATTGAGTTACATTCATTTTGTTAAATATGGCCTGAGAATAACTTTGAAATAATTTTATTAAAAGATATTGGAATATTTTGAAGTACAATTTGATGTCCTTTATTCGTATTATGCGTGATACAAAAATATACAACCTGTATCACTCTCTGTCGATTCATGTTGGAATTTTTTTGCTACAATATTCTCTATCTCCGGTAGGTGTAGATTTCCTTAAAAGGTACGTTTAGTCTCTAGATCTTGCGAGAAACTTGTGATATTTGCCCACTTATGGTGATATTTTTCCAATTTCTAGCTAGCAACATATTACTTTCAAAATATCTCCAGAAAACAGAGATCAACCAGCCGTGAATATACAAAACAGCCCCATAAGTGAACAGGATCTACAACAAACAGAAAGTGACTCATTCAAGCATATACCGCAGTAATGATAGTGCAATTTTTATGTCTTGCCATTGGCCAGTTTTGCTACAAATCTTCGTTTGGTGTACCGCTGAATTGCTACTAACGACGTTGTCGAGTTGGCGTTATTTTTGACCCCTGCCCCGCCGCTGGCGTCCATCGCGAACAGGGCGGTCCTGCCGTATCACCAGATACCCTGGGATGGCGATAAATCGGCTGTCGATCGTCTCCTGCAGCCACGTCTCGCTCACGCAGAGCAAATCAAGCCGGTGTGCGCTGATTGTCTCCATCACGTCATCCAGCGACGGCATCAGCGATCTCGCATTAATATGTCCGATCCTCAGCGGCGGCGGTCGCCGGTCCGCCGGGCCGCCCCCCCCCCTCTCTCCGCCGGCGCTATGACCGCCAGGCCCGCGCGCAGCGGCGGCTCCAGGCGGACTCGGCGGGACCCGCTCAGGGTAGGTCAGCACCCGCGGCGCCAGTACGGCCACCGCTGGGGTCGGACGACACACGGCCCTCGCCGCTCGGAGTTTCCGGTGCTGGTATCGGTGGCCGGCTCGGCATCCTCGTCGTCTCCGCCTCCGGGTGGGCTCCATCGGCGGTCTCCGTGTGCATGCCCCCATGGACCATGGCCTGACGCCGGGCCTGACGCGCCACTCTGGCTGCAAGGCCGGCGGGTCGGCTCGGTCGGCCAGGCCCCATGGGTACCGCTGCACGGTTCGGTAGATGTGGGAGAGCGTCGGCGATTGGAGCCTAGCTTCTCGGTAGCTCCCCGAAAACCAGTAGAACGCCGGAGCGCCAAGCGTAACCCGTGCCATGTCCGATACATGGTCAATATCAAAGTTCAAATATCAATCACGTGGGTGGAAATCACGGCTCGGGGACACAACTAGTCGACGCAGTGAATGCTTAATACTGGTGTATCTGGTGAAAACTGGTCACATTTAAGCATTTACTGTGGATGTATACGTGCTTTCATTGTTATCCATTTACTTATAATGATGAGGTCACGAAATCGATTTGACCTTAGGTCACCGATATTAAAAATCCAAGATAAACGAATTGCAAGTACTTATGGCCTAATTAAGTGCTGTGAGTTTGAAACCACTCAGTCAATCACTGTGGCTTTGGCACGACTTTCAAAAACTTGTTTGGAGGTGGGGTGACTTAACTTTCAAAAACTTGCTTGGAGGTGAGTTCACTTAACATGACCTGTTGACCTGACCTGAGATGACTCAAGATGCAAAATTACACACAATGTAGAAAATTGATGCCCAAATAGCTATGCTACGTTTGGTGGCGCTTCACACCGCCGTTTTCCCAATATTTACGAAAACCTCAGGTGGGCGGACATCCGCACCCCACGCAGTGGCGGATCTACGGTTGGGCAAAATGGGCAATTGCCCCCCCCCCCAAACCACCTGAAATCGGCGCAAAATTGACACATTTCCTGATATAGAAGAAATCTAAGCAACTTTTACTAAGGAAAGTTAGCTTTAAATCAGGTATCAATGCATAAGCAAGCGAAATCCGATGAGCTTTCAGAATCGCGAGCGACTTTTTGGAATTCCCCACCCCCCAAAACCACCCGTTCTGGATCCGCCAATGACCCCACGTCGGTGCGCGTGTTAATACTTCACACGGTGCCAAAGGGAGTCATTGCCGCGAACTATTTTGTATCAGACTACGTAGGTACTCATCAGTGAATCTACGCATGGGGTCTGTTCAACATGGGTCTGGCAGACATTTTTTGCGATCATTTAGGGCCCCTGCAAAATATAGAGGCCTAAATCCGGGGAGATACCATCTCGCGTTTTGTTTGGGGGGGGGGGGGCTGACGTGCCGCCCCTCCCCCTTGCCGAAGGTCTGGCTGCGCTTCTGTACTGCACCACTGATCACGCTGCTATGTTATTGAGACGACAATTGACAATTGACCAGTGGCCAATAGTCTAACACTAGTGCTAACCAGTCCGCTCCGCTGGGCGATTACAGGTCAAGTGATGGTGCAAGCCAGTGATAGGCAATTAGGGATTGATAACCCGTACTACCCATGACACCTGTCGTACTTTTACTACGTTTTTGTACCCGTCATACACCCGCGGTACCCGTCAAAACCCTACGTTGCCCGACATAACCCGTAGTACCCGTTGTGCCCCTGTGGAACACATGATAACCCCGTTATGGCCGGCACTCACCCTTTATACCCGTGGTATACCTATGGCACCCGTTATACACACGTTAAACCCGTGAAAACTCCACCCCGGCTTAGCATATATGTTCAATGATATATGCCGTACCGTATATCGATGACCTTCGTTTCGCAGTGATTCCGTGGTTGCTTCTCATTGGCTGTGACACTAGTATCCGTGGTTGGATCTGATTGGCTTTCGACTGGAGTGAAGCAATGTAAAACCGTATCCGTAAGCTGCTTTTTTACAGTAAAATATTTATTAACACCTCCTTCTATGTTAGTTACAGCACAAACCTTCGCCCACAACTGCACAACCTACAACTATCTAAACTATTGTATCAAATGCGTCGGAAATGTACGAATTATATACCACTTGGTAGTATCCGTAAACTCGTTTGAAAACCTTAAAATCACGTGCATCACGTGCTTATATCAATGTGGTACTGCAATGTAGAATTACCGCTTTAATTAGATACATTCGTGGCGGATAGACAGACAGACAGACAGACAGACGCTTATCAAATAGTAATATAGATATTTAGGTATAGCTATCTTTTCGACTTTTATATCGCCAATAACCGCCACCGAACGACTGAACTGATAGGACTTCCATGTCACGTGATCAATGCCACTATCAAGTATCACCGGCCCGAGGCGTCACCCTGAGAGGCATCAGTGTCACGTGACCCGACCCGACGCCCGGAGGGATCAGCAGCCACTGCTCCCGCGTGACGTCACAGTCGGCTCAGGTGTTTGCACAGCTCGGCTCGGAGCTCCCTATCAGGCGCGATCAAGGCGACAACATCGCCGTCTCGGTCGCCAGTAGACCCGGGTCGGGAGTGGGTGTCTGTCCCCCGGTGTGCCCGCCCTGGTGACCTGTGCCCTGTGAAGAGACGTGCTGTCGTGCACTCCGTCCCTGTTTACTACCCGGTCATCAATAACAAGGTAAGCAATGGGTGGGGAGCTGGCCGGTATAATGTAGTGTGCTCTGATGATTGTCAACCACTCCCATTTGATACACAAGTGAAGTAACTGTATACGTGTATACGGCTAAGGAAACATGTTATTTTACTTCCTATAGCACTATCAATTGGCTACCAGTGGTCAACATTAGTCCCTAAAAAGGCAAACATGTTGCATGGCGAATGCAGCATAAACAAGTGATGACAAAACAAAGTTGTCATATATCACGCACACACACGCGTCACGCGGCATAGGTGTACGGCGCCAATTTCATGCTGGGCACTCATGCCGTCACTTTCGTGACACTTGTTAAAAATCAAATGCAGCTTTCTCGTAAATTGTCTTCAACAAGACAGTATTTACTCGCTTTCTGTTCATCCTACTCCCTCGTTTTCCGCTATAAGACGTTCCTACCGTCATTTGGCTTGCACAATGCACATGTTAATGCAGTTGCGAAGGGAAAGACAACATTAACTCGCGGGCATCGGAACGAGTCGCTCAGATGTTGCCGAGTTCATGCTGCTGTGTGTTCTGCCTGCCTGCGCTCCGCCGCCATGGCTGCCGCTCCGCCGCCATGGCTGCCGCTCCGCCGCCATGGCTGCCCCTGACGCAGCCCTCAGCACCAGGGGCGGATCCAAGAGTCATCGGAGTCATGACTCTCAAAATGAGTGAAATCGACCGGAGATTGCCACATTTCTTTATTTTTCAGAAGAAGAAAAAAACAGTTTAGTATGACGAAAGGTTTATTTTAATTCAGTTCGTATAATCTTCAAGGAAGCGAAATCCGATACCGAAGTCTTTTTCCGTTATGGATATGGAAGTCTTTTTCCGATGGTGCTCCAGAGATGACGTGTACCGTACAAAACAAACGGCTACTGATCTCGCTACTCCTACATAAATGTTATCTGGGGACTCTTTCTCCCTATCTGGGGGCCTATCTGGATGCCGGATGATGTAATGATATGTAAGCGAAGTGTTGTCAGACTCAAAGTCGCCGGCGGTTGCATGTAAGGCCGTTGATTGGACCTACAACTTGTTTAACATAGATGATAAGTTGTCACAAGCTAAAGTATAGCATTGTTGCGGTTTAGCACGTCCGCTGGGGTGCATACATAGCAGCAGTGATGCGTGCAGCGACACAGCGTACCCCCCCCCCCCCACTCCCATACAATAATACGGCGTGCAGCGACGCAGCGTCCCCCCCCCCTACCCCCTCCCATACAATAACACGGCTCACGCCTGTCCACGGTCCTCCAAAGTGTGATACCTAGGCGCGTGGCGCGTGGCGTGGCGGCGTGGCGGCGTGGTGGGACTCTTCTGTGACTTGGAGTGAGAGTGAACTCAGGGGAGGGGCTAACTGCACCCGTGCTCATCAGCTAGCGCACCGTGATCCCGTACGGTGTGCAATGGACCACGTACGACGCCGCTGCCGAGCAGAATCGCAGCTGAGGTGAGGTGGTACAGTTACGGTCACGCTGCCGCGAGGGACGCTCTCTGAGGGTCACGCTGCCGCGAGGGACGCACTCTGAGGGTCACGTTGCCGCGAGGGACCCTCTCTGAGGGTCACGCTGCCGCGAGGGACCCTCTCTGAGAGTCACGCTGCCGCGAGGGACGCACTCTGAGGGTCACGCTGCCGCGAGGGACGCGCCGCTCTGGGGTCACGCTGCTGCGAGGGACGCTCTCTGAGGGTCACGCTGCCGCGAGGGACGCTCTCTGAGGGTCACGCTGCCGCGAGGGACGCTCTCTGAGGGTCACGCTGCCGCGAGGGACGCGTGCTCTGAGGGTCACGCTGCCGCGAGGGACGCACTCTGAGGGTCACGCTGCCGCGAGGGACGCGCGCTCTGAGGGTCACGCTGCCGCGAGGGATGCGCGCTCTGAGGGTCACGCTGCCGCGAGGGACGCGTGCTCTGAGGGTCACGCTGCCGCGAGGGACGCGCGCTCTGAGGGGCCGGACTTTTGTTGTGCGAGTCCCTGAAGCTCTGCTGCACCTGCACGTTTGGGCTGCCTCGCCGACACGACACTTCGTTTGAGTATACGTGGCAGTGTGCTTTGTGCAGGCAACTAATCGTGAGAAGGTGAAGGTGGAATGTATTGGAAGGTGAGCAACTAATCGTGAGAACCAGCTGAGCTGGCTTTTGTTTATTGTCATGGGCGAATAATTATAAGGAGCGAGTAGCGTAGAATACCAGGGGCGGCGCCACCAATTTTTGATAGGGGGAACGGGTCCATTTTTTCGTATCGTAGAAAATCGAGTTTTGATGCAAATATCAAATAAAAACGTCGAAAGAACGGAAATTATAGTCTCTTAACAATGGCTATCTCGGATTTGCCAAATTTTAGCTTTTTGACCCCCAAAAATAAACAAACTTATTTTTTTTCTCGGAAAAATGTCCACAAAATCAAAACATTTGAAGATATTAAACAAAAACGGAATCTATATGGGAGAACTAAGTATGGACGATGCCCAAAGCAAATCTCAAATCAATATCTTGTTTTCACTGACTTATAGCTCCCTAAGTATAAGTAACTCATGACGTCATTTTTTTAAGTTACGTTTTTCTTCTTCTTGTATTGACCAGATACAGACAAATAAATGCCACCGCTGTATTTCTGAGACCAAACTGGTCCAGAAACATGTCTTTTTATTTATATTAATCAATTAAACATTTTTACCTTATGTGACCTGATATTGACCTGAGGGCCATTATATGGGGTCAGGTTGTGAAAATGTCTGCTACTATATAATTATACGTGTAAAATAACCCATAAAACATGTGTTGCATGGCTTTCGTAGACCTCTTGCCAATAGTGACATTTTGTGACCTGACCTTGACCTTGATCTTTGCTTACAATTTCACTTTTGCTGATGCAGGAGATGCATTATACCTTTGAGAGCACTTTGTGCGATAATAGAGTGAAACACACCGTGCACACCGTACACATGTTTTCTTGAACACGGCTACTGAATGCCAAGTGATGTTGATAGGTCTGGCATTTTACCTGACATGATTGAAGATTAATGTGTTAGGGCCTCGAAACATTCAGTATTAGTGCTTCATTAACCCGCGCCCCGCCATGGGGTATTCAGCCGAACACCAGCGGGGCGCGGGGGAGAGATTCTCCCCCTCGTTATCTTCCAAACAAATAACCGCAGCGAGACGCTCAAGGCGGCAATCGAAAGCTCTCAATGAGATGTATCTAAAGCATACGCGAATTTGTTCAAATAAGGTAACATGTCAGGTCACAGTCAGGTCAAAGGTCAATATTAAGGTATTTGAGTTTTGGCCATACATTCCATCCAAAGCCTTAGATTGCGACTATTATCTGTCAAACACACTGTACACACCATCCACATGTCAAATTGAAAACGCACAATTTTCGGCATGGTGGAGTAGTCCATGGTCTCAGGATCGTCATATTTGTAGGTATGCAATATCACCAAATTTGATTGAGCTTCAACATGGAAAACATTGGCGACACATGAAGGACATTATATACACGGAGTACATTTTTTCAGCGAAAGGTTGCTGGGATAGGGGGTACTGTACCCCGCTATCTGAAGAGAGGGGGGACGCGTCCCCCGTGCGCCCCCCCCCCCCCTCCCCCCGGTGGCGCCGCCCCTGTAGAATAGTCATACTGAAACTCATATCATACGAAAGGTGGGTGACAAGGGAGATGAAAGGGAGATGTATGAAAGGTGGGTGACAAGGGAGATGAAAGGGAGATGTATGAAAGGTGGGTGACAAGGGAGATGAAAGGGAGATGTATGAAAGGTGGGTGACAAGGGAGATGAAAGGGAGATGTATGAAAGGTGGGTGACAAGGGAGATGAAAGGGAGATGTATGCAAGGTGGGTGACAAGGGAGATGAAAGGGAGATGTATGAAAGGTGGGTGACAAGGGAGATGAAAGGGAGATGTATGAAAGGTGGGTGACAAGGGAGATGAAAGGGAGATGTATGAAAGGTGGGTGACAAGGGAGATGAAAGGGAGATGTATGCAAGGTGGGTGACAAGGGAGATGAAAGGGAGATGTATGAAAGGTGGGTGACAAGGGAGATGAAAGGGAGATGTATGAACGGTGGGTGACAAGGGAGATGAAAGGGAGATGTATGAAAGGTGGGTGACAAGGGAGATGAAAGGAGATGTATGAAAGGTGGGTGACAAAAGGGAGATGAAAGGGAGATGTATGAAAGGTGGGTGACAAGGGAGATGAAAGGGAGATGTATGCAAGGTGGGTGACAAGGGAGATGAAAGGGAGATGTATGAAAGGTGGGTGACAAGGAGATGAAAGGGAGATGTATGAAAGGTGGGTGACAAGGGAGATGAAAGGGAGATGTATGAAAGGTGGGTGACAAGGGAGATGAAAGGGAGATGTATGAAAGGTGGGTGACAAAAGGGAGATGAAAGGGAGATGTATGAAAGGTGGGTGACAAGGGAGATGAAAGGGAGATGTATGAAAGGTGGGTGACAAGGGAGATGAAAGGGAGATGTATGAACGGTGGGTGACAAAAGGGAGATGAAAGGGAGATGTATGAACGGTGGGTGACATGCCGTTTTTTTCCGTTGCTGAAAGGTAAGTGCATACCCAAGTATTACATATGAATACAACAAAAATAGAGACGATACTTCGGCACATGTCGCCCGCGAAAAGTCACTGTTTTGAAATGGAAGTATGATTTATATTCTACTGAAACTGTGTAATCACCGTCTGTTTCAGAATATAAGATGGACTTCCGTGACGTCATGAGTCCGGCTCAGCTGGCGCTGGAAGACCTCCAGCTGACCCCGGAGGAACAGCAGCGCATTCTGGACGTCGTCGAGAGAGACGAGGCACTCCGGCGGGAGGAAAATCTCCGAATACGGTCAGTTGACTGATATGCTCAGTCTGCAGTCTGCAGTCTGCAGTTTGCAGTATACAGTCTGCACATCTGTCTGCCGTGTGCGTGTCCAGAGTTTCCGGATGTGCCGTGACCGTGCGGAGGGCGTCGGTGCGGTTTCAGCGTGCCGTCTCCGTGACTGCTGGAGCGTGTCACGTGTCCCACATCCAGGCAGACGTGCCGGTGACGCCCAGCCGCTCTCACACGCGAGCACCGCGAGCGGCGGGCTCTCACACGCGCTGCACGAGCAGCGCTCTCTCACGCGGCGCTCTCTCGCCTGCGTGACACGTGTACGTCGCACGTGTACGTTGCACGGGTTCGAGTTGGTGCGTCAGGGGGACGACGGACCGCAGAAGGGCAGGTCCTCTTTATTGTTTTGTTTTCACTTCTAGTATGCAATATTATGCATGCATAGTTCATCGCTTGAATATGTAGGCTGTAGCTCAACCAAGATATTCATAGGATTATATTTATACAAGTTTAAGAAGTAGCCAGTAGCCAGAATACAAGCTTATCAGTGATGACATATATGGTTTGCTGATCTTAACGTGCTGTTGGAATGCTGCAAAGTACCAGAGATGTTGCTCTCACAGCTCGTTCCCTGTTTACCAGATCCAACTTCCACACCCCTCCGATCTCTCTCTCTCTCTCTCTCTCTCTCTCTCTCTCTCTCTCTCT